>VDFB02320703.1:10158-237800 GCA_007258455.2 Sequoia sempervirens | reverse complement strand
TATATCAAGATTCTTCTTTTCTTTCACTTTTCTACAGTATCCCTTATCACCTTGAGCTACAATGCTTGTTAATGCTTGATTGGTAGATACATTCCCAAATTCTTCAATATACTTGAGGCTTGTTTCAGTTTGTGTCTTTAAATTGACATTACCAGTTTGCTTTTGACAATTCGTGATATCCATAAGCCTATTTGTAAACCTAGACTGAGCTGATAAGTGTATTGAAGAGCCTTCAAATATTAGTTTTCTGACTATAACATCTAAATGTTGTTTTGCGATCAAAACTGAAAAAGATTGTTTGGGGCTAGTGTGCACTACTATATTAGGATTCTTCTTTTCTTTCACTTTTCTATAGTATCCCTTATCAACATGAGCTACAATGCCTGTTAATGCTTGATTGGTAGATGCATTACCTAATTCTTCAATAGGAGCATTTCCTTGTTGCCAACAATCTAAGTCTACATAACTTTCCCCCATTTGGTAATTTGTCTTTATATGCCCTAATGAATGACATTTGCACAAACCTTGTCAGGCATTTCAATTATTATATTTTGATACCACTTGCCAAATTTAGAGGTCATTTAAAATTTTCTTGAAATTTTTTTGAACTATCCATCAAAATACACACCCTAGTTGGCTTTGACAAGTTTTTGAAAAATGCATAGTCATGTTTAAGAAAGATTCCTACATGATTCATCATAATTTCTCTCAAATTCAACTCCCTATTCTCTAAAGGTAGTGCATGCAACTGAACCCAAAAAGGAACAAACCTAGATACAAAATCGTCAACCTTAAAATTGGGAACCCATTGTTGCATTGACATACCTGAGCCTTCAAAGATCCAAGATTTTATTTTATATACAACATTTCTTTGTTCCTTATTGTGGAATATGACCACAAAAATCCCCTTAGACCAGTCTAAATAAAAGATTGTTTCAATCCCTTCCCATTTATTAAAAAACAAGTACTTTAGATTTTGCAAATCAAGAACTAGATTGAAAAACATACAAATCAATGCTTTTTCCCTAAGATTCCTAACTTGGGGTTGCAATAGATGCTCCAAAAATGTGATTTGAACTATTCCCTTGTGATCTAGGCTTTGTGCTTGTACCCTCCCATGATAATCTCCTCCTACGCCATTCAAATGTTTTTCTTGATCTTGCTAGGATGATTCTTTGTGTCTCCATACTTGTTTTCGTGTCTGCCTTCTTGTCGCCTTCTTCTTCTTCTTTCTCCTTTTTTCTATTTTTGCCTTGATGCAATGCCACTTGTGTAATAGTTTCATGAGCTTTCTTTTGATTCTGCAATGACCCCTTTTCATTTCCCTATTATTTATCCTTCTCTATATCTTTTTCCAAAACTTCCTTCTGAATCCCTTGATGCCACATGCTTTGAGAAGCTTCATGGTTTTGTACATTTTGCAAAAACCCTTGTTGCCTTTGTAGAGACAATTGGGTATAATGGTCTCCCTTAAAACCATGATCTTGCTTGCGTCACTTGGGAAAAACCTTATACCCTTGATCTTGTTGATATCTTGAATGATTTGGACTCAGGGTATGCCTCTTTGAATTGGGTCATGTCAATCTACTACCTTTGCTTCTTGCCCCTTCAATTTGGAAACCCTAGTAGATCTGAGATCCAACTCACTATCTTCATATAGTTGATTCAAATATTTTGAATCTTTTTCATACTACTTTGAGGGTATTGCTTTCTGTCTATTTCCTCCTGGTGCCCTATCTTCTACACAAATATCAAAGATTGGTTGATTGGCATGGATCAAATTTTGGGCAAGTCGAAACGGAACCCAGTTCAACTTGGAGAAACTATGCCTAACTTTGTTAACCTAGTTCAGCTTAGAGAACCTATGCTTGACTCTATTAGACCTATGGTTTGCATGTTTCCATGCATGACTATCAATGGTACCATGATATCATTGTGCCTGACCAACATAGAGTTGAGGGACACGCATGTGCGGAGGTCTGCCATTTTCTAGATAGTTACTGTTACTGTGGATAATTTAATTTAATTATTATTAAATTAAGTTAGTTTGAAATAAATATAATTTTTAAAGTTAAAACTAAGAGAAAAATAAAACAAAATCAATAAATTAAAATCTTTAAAATATTAAATAGATATTTGATAAATAAATAAGTAAAAGTTTATGATGCAAGAATTTATTTAATATAGAAATATAAATCTTTTCAAATTATGAGAATGAAAATAAATAAATTTTATTTTATTAATTTTTATTTAAAAGTTGTCGTATTTCTCTACTTCAACTTTCTATTTTTCCTTCTAGTCAACACCTCGTCTCTTATCAGCTAACTCCATGTCATTTTAGAATCAAAATCTTTCCTTATCAATTAACTACTCATCCTTTTGGAAACTTCTTTCATCATTATGAATTAACTAAGCATGAAAGGGGAAAATTCATGTGCACCATTATCCATCTTTTTAACTCGAATAATTAATTATTATCCTTTCATGAGTTAAAATAACAATTTTCCATTCTCTCCTATTCTTAACCATCGATTTTGCTATCAAATCCTGACCGTCGATTGAACATACAACTCTTATAAATTGGGATTGAGGAATGCATTGAAAAAAAGTCTTCGATAGTTTTTTTTTTCCTTGTTTGTTTTTGGAGAAATTTATGGTTGCAGAGGAGGCATACTCCATTGAAGAAAAGAGGTAGAAGATTTGGTTAAGGCAAGGAAAGGCGGAAGCTTGGTTCAACAAAGAGGGATTTGAGGTTTATTGCATTGCAGGTAGGTTATTATCTAAATTTATCTCTCCTTTGAGAATAGGAATGGAAATATTGAAGAAAATTTCATGTTTGTCTTCCCTCCTCTTTGAATTCCTTATTCTTCTTAAATCTTTCATTTGCCTAAAAAAAATTGACCTCTATGGATCTCCTTCCTTATTTGTCAAATTTTTTTATTGCTAAAAAAAGTCATTATACATATATATAATCCTTTTTAATTTAACCTTCCTATATAAATCTTTTCCAAGAAATTTTGGATCTCCTCAATTAATCTCTTCTTGACCTCTTTGGTTTTATTTATTTTCTTTCATGAACTTTAAAATTATTTTCTCAATACAAGAGCTATTGAAGTAAAAATAATAATTAATATCATTTCTGAAACCCTAACTCTAAACTTATTCTTCATTAAATTGATATTCTCTCCGTAGAGAAAGATACTTGAAACAAAATATTTATATATATTATATATATTATTATTTTTTATAAAAGAATCTACCATTTTAAACTTTATTTCTCTCTTTCATGAAATTTAATAAACTTATTTTATTTACTTTTTTATATTAAATTAAATCAGGTTGTTTACTTGTGATAAATCTATTTAACATTCAATGGATTCATTTTATTTTAATAGAACGAATAACCCAAGATCATCAACTGCAAAAAACCTTCTCAAAATAGCAAGAGAGACACGAGGCCATTTCACCAAATAAGGAGTGAAAAATATGAGATGATAAATTACATAATGTTATAGGCTTTTAAAGCCCTGAAAAAATACCGACAAGTGAAAAACCACCCTACGAGAAAAACTACCTGAATAATCAATGCATAATTATTCTAAATGCAATCCTAAGTAAACTTAAGCATAAATATAATTTACTCTAACATATTTAACTAGTTAAATTTATTTTCTATTTATAAATTAATTTAAAACATACATTTTAAATTCTAATTAATATATTTATTAATTATTATTTTTATCCTTAAAAATATAAAAATATAAATGATTAATATATGTATTTTTCTTTTAAAAATATAAATATAATATATATATATATGCTTTCCTTGCTTTCAATTTTTTTTTTTTAAGCAATTTCAATTCCACTCCTTGATCTTCTACTTTAGCCATTTCAACTTGGTTATTAAGCAATACATCTTTGATCCAAATACTTTGAATCTTGACCACCATTCTCCTACTAACCCTAGAAAGCTCGAATTGTTGAGCCACATTTTCAAATTTGAAAGGTGAACGAGTGGGGCTCTGATCTTCTTGGATGTCTAATACTATTGTCATATGATCCGATCTAGCACTAGGTGAGATTCTAGCTTCAAATAGAAATGGGAAATTGTCTAATCCTCCCCAAAAAAAGGAATATGTCTAACTTATCTGCTATCATGCAAGGGCCTAGCCTCCTATTTGTCCATGTGTAAGTTCCATTTCTAAAATCTATATTGAGCATTTAATTTCTGATGATCCAATCTTTGAAGTCCTTTTGGGATTGGTTCTCTTTGAATTTTGCCTAGTTTATTCCTCTCTTCCAATACTGCATTGAAGTCACCTGCTAAGATAAATTTCTTTCCTTGCATTGTCATCAGAAACATCTCAATTTCTTTCCATAGGTTTATTTTCCCTATACATGAGTTGGGCCCGTACACATTGATGAGCCCAAATTTGAGCTTGGATTGAATGCTTCACACCCAACAACATTGCTAGTATGGATTTTCTATCTGCACCATATTTGGTTTCCAAAAAATTGCTATTCCACCAGAAGCTTTGCTTGCCATGACCCTTGCTACATTCCACCCCACAACCTTCTTCTTGAGAGTATCTAAGTCCTTGTTGCTTAGCTTCGTTTCTTGTATTAAAACTATGTTTTCTTTGGTCAAAAGAAGTCTCCTCTTGAATAAACGTTGTTTGTTAGGGGTGTTTAGACCCCTAACATTCCAAGATAGCAGCCTCATGGTGATTCGGGAAGGGGGGATCCCTTCCCAGACATTAGCATTGATGTCAACTTCTTCTGACCTTCCGCGTCCTTGTCTATGGATCTCAATTCCTATAATGACTTCCCCTAGTTTTTCCTTTCCCACAGTCAGGCTTAGCATTTTTGGTTAACTATTGGTTGATCCCTAGTTTCCTTGGGGACTTTGTTTCTTCTTGTTCCTCCTTAGAATATGTTGTAGCTTCTAACAACAATCCATGTTCTATTGGAAGTGTGGGTCCATTGACGATCTCTTTAGGATCATCATATATATTGCTAAACAAAAGTGGAGGGTCTTGACCTTCCATCTCCTAATTTCCTTGACCATCTCCCATGGTGATCTGTAGAAAAATATCATTGTTGTCTTCCCTCAACGTGGCATTTTTAGATTCCTTCCGCGAAGCCACCTCCACTTCTATCTTCTTTGGTGTGGCCACAATGACGAGATGGTTGATAATTGCTCCATCCTCACTGCATTCCTCATTTGTTCCTTGTCTTGTGATGGCCAACATATTATTGCTAATATCTCTTCCCAAAATCTCCATCTCTCTCAAGAGGTCCCTTAAATCTTCCAGGCACTCCAAAAATTTTCTAGGGATTGGGTTTCCTCTTTCAGCCAAAGCCTACTCCTTTGAATTTGTCATGACTCCTACTTGCTTCTCCCCCACCTTTCCCCTGCCTTTGTGATGCTATCCCCCTTTGCACACTCAAAAAAATGACTTATGGGATGTCTATTTCCAAGCCAACATGTTGATTGCTTTGCCTACCCCTTTTAAGTAGCTTGCAATGTATCCTTTGTACAAAACACATGTGCCTCTTTTTATCAATCGTGATTTTCTGAAGCCAACTTCCTTTCTCCGTGAGAATTTCTAAATGCCAATGAATTTGAGCTCTATTTTTATGTCCACCAATATTGTGGCTATTCCTGACTTTCCAAGGTAAAACTCTTCTTCATAGCCTATGAATGTGCCTAGGGCTCCCCCAAATTTCCCCAATGTTTCCTCACTCCAATATTCAAGGGGAAAATTCTCCAAGCTTATCCAATGCGAGAAGCTTTTCAGTTTATGTTGCTTGGGATTGAAATTTGGTTCCCAATCTAATTTATAGAAGCAAAAACCCTTGAAGAATAGCGGTTCCCCAAATAATTTTTTTTCTTTGATCCCCCGATTTGCACATTCCAATAAAATAAAATCCTCAGCTAGGGTTTTTGCACTTACCTAACCTTCAAAGTGATCATCAAACCAGTCCTTGATCTCTTTCTTTGTCATGCCATTCCTAGTCCATTTGATGAATAAGCCACATTCTTTGAGATAATCCCATCTCAGTTGTAGATAACTGGTTGAGATATTGCTTCTTTGGTCTGGAGGGGAAAAGGGTTTCCCGCCATGTAAGTTTTTCTTCAAAATCCAAGCTTTGTTCATTCATTTATGCCCTTCTCTACCATTACCCCTCCTGAAATTGGCTCAGGATTGGTTTTTCCAAGGCATCCAACCAAAATCCTTCTTGGCTCTTGGATGCTACGGGGGTTTCCTCGACCTAGGGTTCCCTAACCGCCCATGCCTGCCTTTCGGATATCGCCCTGGATTTCGAGGCGAAATATGGTAATCGTGTGTAAAAAAACCTATTTTCAAAGGTACTCTATTGCCTTGGTAGCCTCCTATCTGCCTGTTTGGAGTTCTCCTTCTCCACTAGCCATTATTTTCCTACCTTCACACATTGTTCTGCCTTCACCCATTATTCTACCTTCGCACAATTTCCTGCTCCTGATTTCACTCCATTTCCTTTTTAATATAAAAGATGATAACAATGGTGATATTTTAAACATCACCAATCCTCCGACTGGCTCCAGAATCTGGAACTTCATGAAAAAATGTAAAGGATTAGTCTGTGATTATCTCTCTTGGGATGTCCATGATGGAAGCAAGGAATTGTTTTGGGAGGACTCATGGGCCTAGTTTCCAAGCCTAGGTAGCTTAATTAAGGGTTAGGAGACCAAACACATGCTGAAAATTTTATGGGGAGATTGAGCAAAGGACTACATCATTCCAAATTTGGACATTTGGGCACTAGATTAGAAGTGGAAGGAATTCTCAGGTTTCAATCTACCTCAGCATGAAGTCCTTGCACTCACTGAAGTATTGAAGAACATATCACTATCTCTACGTGAGGGGTGTGACACTCTAGTTTGGGCAGGAGCTAAGTCAAGCAATTACAATGTAAAAGAGGGATACAGGTTGTTGTACAAGGAGAGAGGTAGGATTGTAGACAACATTCCCCTACACCTGCGTTGGAGCAATGTTTTCCTCCTAAAGGTGGGCACGTTCGCATGGGCAACGATACAAAATAAGGTTTTAACAGTTGAGCGGTTTCTTCATCTAGGATTCCAAGGCCTATCAAGGTGCTCATGTGCGAACATGATGAAGAAACCTCCAACCATCTATTCCTCAGTTGTCCATATGCGCTAAAGTGTTGGCACTAGTTTTGTGCAAGACTCGGTTGGGTGGGGGCTATGTCGAATGATTTTCTCAATTGGTTTCGATCATGGACAACTCTGAAAAGAAGATCGATTTATGGGAATGTATGGAATCTTAGCCCATCAATTGTTGTATGGGAGTTGTGGAAAGAAAGAAACAAGAGCTTGTTTCAAGATAAGAAAATGTTCGTTGCCTCCCTAATCAACAAAATTGAGGTAGTCTTAGTGGAGACATTGAACGCCAAACTAGGCCAGAGATTGGTTAAAGACAAGTATTTCTTAGATTGGGATGCAATGTTGCATGCAGCTTGGCCCAACCTCTGGATACTGACCTAGGTAGGAAATGGCGGCGTCGAGACTCAACAAGTATGGGCATCAGTAAAATGGTCTCCCCCCAAACGAATGGTACAAGATGAATTTTGATGGGGCATCCAAAGGTAACCCAGGCCCATCGGGTGTGGGTTGCATCATGAGAGATTGGAAAGGTAGAATAGTTTTAACTTTGGCCAAGAAGCTGCCTGAAGGTGCAAAAAATGAAGCTGAATTCCTTGCTCTCATCCATGGGATAAATTTGTGCAGGAACCAACGAATAGTAAGACTAGATATTGAAGGAGACTCGACGTTGGCTATCAATTCTCTGAAAAAGGGAGACACACCTAACTAGAAACTGTGTGGCCTACTCACCAGGGCTCTAAAGCTATTGGAGAAATTTGAGTCCTTCACAGTCAACCATATATATACAAGGAGGGTAATGGAGAGGCAGATGCACTAGCTAATACTGACATAGAAGGAAAATAAGCCCTTTCCCATGTGTCAAATAGTTGGCATAGTGTCAAACAATAGGCATAGTTTGGTGGAGTCATGTCATTTCTATGACGATGGGGATTGAGATGGCAGATGGTGATGGTGACTTTGTCAAAGCCTAGTATCAGCGACTGTTCAGAGGCGTTGATGCTAATATTTTTCCAACGTTAGTTTTTTGTTTGTAATAGGAAAGTTTGTTTTGCTTGGAGCTGTAAGGTCTCAGAGCCATATTAGCCCTGCTACTTCATGGGGGCAAAACTAATGTAATTTTGAGCAATATTAATATAATCTATCCAGCCATGGATGCGTCTTATGAATTAATAAAAAAATAGTAAGTATTAAAATATATAATTAACATATATTATTAAGTATTAAAATATTTTTGTGAGTTTTATTAATGGAATTAGATTGCAAAATGTTAAAGAAATTTTAGAAATAATTTAATAGTAAAGTTTGGTTTTAATTTTAATTAATGATATAATAAATTTATTAAAGAATTAATTAGTCGAGAGGTTCACACAAAGATTTTCAAATGAATATTTTTAGAATTTTAGTTATCAAATGTGAAGGTTAAAAAAAAAAAATCAGTGGTAAATTTTGGGGTAATAGATTGGGTCTTTACACCTCAAACCACTTGTCCTCACTCCTTGATCACACATGTGTGAGCATGCAACATGGAGGAATCTTGACCCTCCATTTCATCTCTCAATCCCTGCTCTCCACTTACCTTCTCCATCCATCCCCACTTTCTTACATCTCTTTACATCTTACATTTTAAGTAAATCTCTCTCCCTTGATCAAACATCTCTCACTTTATCTTTCCAAATTTCAAGAAGCTAGGATGGACATCCATGTAAAGAAATCCTAGCCCTTGATTTCATTCTTCATTTTCCACCCTCCATGTCCAACTTGGGAATTCTATTTAAGAAGTGTACCCAAAGGATGTCATAATCCATCATTCATAATACTTACACACTATCAAATTGAGTAAGTTTAGAGCATAGAGCATCCACATTACATCACTTCACAATCATTCAATATTGGAGCACAGCCACAAGCTCAAATAGAGGTATAATTTCTTGTTTATTGCACTTGCATTTTTATCCTAACTTCCATTTTTGCTCTAGCTTAATTTTTAATGTCTTGTTTAAGTTAGAATTTTATTGTTTGTTTGTGCATCTAACTCCATCTTCTAGCTCAAATTTGATGCCCATAGTAGGTATCACTATCTAATTCTACAAAAGTGCAAATAATAGTAGGAAATCATAAATAATGACTCGATTCTTGATAAACATTAATTAAATTTAGAGACTGTGAACCCCAATCCTAGACTTGCACAAACACAAAGAACAAACACAATGCTAATCACATATGCAAGTTAGACCTAAGATTCCCCATGCAATTCATCTACAATGCTCAAAATAGGAAATAGATGCAGAACAAATAAAGAAAAGCTATTAAATCCTATTAGAGCATGCAAAATCTCAATCCCATGGGGGAATTGGTGTCATTTTTATGTGGAAAATGGCCCTTTCCCAACTCCTTTGCAAGCTTGATGAAGATTGATCCACTTGATGATGATGAATAATGTGATTCCTTCATGAAATCTGCAATAACCTAGCTATGATGATGGAAAAATGCTATGGAAATGGATGATTTTGCTCTAAATATGAAGATAGTAACTTTGCTCTAAGTTGTGGATCCAAAATGAGAAGAAGAGCCTTCTATTTATAGAAAAACAAGATGGAAGAATGAGCAAAATGGAGGAATGTGGGATCATTCAACATCCAATGGTCAATGCCACTTGTCAAGATGAATGGAGGAAGGATTTGCACATTTTGATGAATGTTTCCAATAAATGATATTAGATGAATTTCCATGCAATGACATGTTGGAGGAGAAAAGTGAATTAAATGCCACTTGGCTCAATGCACAGGACATGTAAGAGGAAATGAATGCCATTGGTTACAAATCCATTTGGAGGGATTTTCAAATTTAGAGGAATATTCCCTTTTGATGCCATGTTGAGGGAAATTAGAAGAATTAATAAATCAAACTAAATGATTTATTGAGCAAGTGGCAAAATCTAGAGAAATTAGGGGATTAAGACTAATTTAATCAAGATTTGATTAAATTAAAAGGAGATTAGTTGATGTGACAATTTGATTTATATTTTTGGATTGATTTAAATCAAAGTTGAGAGGAATATGATTTAGATTTAATCAAATAAAGATTTTGATTTATTTAATTAAAGAGGGATGATGTTAGATTAAATTAAATAAATATTGATTTAATTTAATAGAATGACTTTAGAGATTTAATTAAATAAAATGGATTATTTAATTAAATAGAGATTAGAGGATTAATTAAATAAGATTGATTTATTTAATTAACAGGAGATGACAACTTAATTAGATAAATTTGATTTATTTAATCAAGGGATGAAAGGTGATGAATTTAATCAAATACAGACTATCTGATTAAATGATTAGTAGAGGGGATGATTCAGGATGAATCGGTGTTAGTAATCAGGATCAAGTGTGATTGGTACATTTTTCGTTTCTACAGAGACAAAACACATTCAATAAGACACTTATTTTCTCTTTTCAACATAAAAGAACAAGATACCAACCCTATTAACACATAATTAATCACTCATTCATTTCATTAAATCACACAAGGGTAGAATAAAATAGAGAGATAGATCACATGATACCCAAATAGTTATTTCTTCTTTCCCTAAACACATAGATCAACTAGGAAGGAGAGTTAAAGATTGCTATACATTTCAATCATTCTCTTGTCATTTCATAATTAAGACAAATTTAAGAGAAGGGGAGAGACTATATGATTACTATTCATACACAAGTGAATTAATCCTTGGTTAATAAACAAGATGGTATTTTAGAAAAATGAATCAATAACAATCACTCCTTTCCATTACCATTTCACTAAATATGTATAAACTATTTTTTGTCTTATGCATAGAAGTATAATTATAACAAGGAGAGATAACATAACCATGATACACACATTCATTTTTTCTTTCTCTTCATCAAGGAAACACTATGATAGTAGAGAGAGATGGTACTTTAATTCATTGATTTCCTAAATAAGTGTTTACACAATAATTCAATCCTTGTGAATCATGGAAACAATCATAGTCAAGACAATTTTTTGATATATAGATGAGAATGCATAAATTAATTAAATGAATTTAAACTCAATACATGAAAGGGTAGTAACATATTCTACAATGTTTATAGTTTAATCAATTAGATCATCCATACAAGAATCATTCTCCAACACATATTTCCATGAAAGATAGCACATAAGTAAGCCCAATATTAGAAAACTTATAAAAAAACAATAAAAAAATGCTATTGATGTACAACAATGAAAAATAGTGAACATAGAGGGTACTATTGCAACCAACCAAGATAACTAGGAAATAGAGAACCTAGATGCCAATGCACTAGTAAGGACTTTATTGTAATTTTTGGGTCTCTCGTGTTATTCTTGGGACTCTAGTGCAATTCTCCAATCTCTTGTGAAATATACATAATTTGAATCTACTTTTGTTAAAAAGTTTTACAATATGTTTATCTAGGTTCTCAAATTAAAAATGCAATATTATGGCATACCTATAGTACTAAAGAACCTCTAAAAGTATAAAAAGACATGTAGATGATCAATCAATTGAAATGAAGAGATTTAACTTCAAGAATTTTACCTAGACTAAAATTTAAGTATATAATTTGATACAAAAGGAATAAAAACCTTTTGTATGTCTCATTCAACCATAATTTCACCCAACCATAAGCACAAATATTCAAATATTGAAAATTAGATTCTTAGAAATTATGTCAAAAACCTCCATTCATTTGATTATTCAATGCTCTTGTTTTATAACTTTCATCATAACTAGTCCATTTTTTAGGATTCTTCCATTAAGAAAATGACTCAACAAGTAACATAAAGGAGTTTTAAATACCAAGATGAGCAGGAGTTCAAGTGGAGGCGTAGGTTTGAATTCAGGGGAGGGAGCGACAGTTGAGGTGTCCGAGGAAGATGTAGATGCAGATGTAGATGGTGTTATCTCCTTGCTAGAGATTGTTCGTGGTGCTTCCTCCATTCTGGGCTCATTGGAGACATCTCTGGAGTGGGAGAGTCCTCTCTCGTGCAACATGGGGTCTTGTCATCCTACTGCCTGGTTTTTATTTCACTGCTCTAGGCAACATTCAACTTCTTTTGATAGAAGTAATCTTGCCCCCCTCATGGCTATTATTGGTGCAAAGAATATATTAGGTGAGGGGTTTTCTGGTATGGGCCCGTTGGATTTTTCTTTGCAGGTGCTCAAATCTACTTTTCTCCTTGTCATGGATTAGCCTAGTCTGTTAGGTGATGTAGAAATGTTGGTGAGGGTGGCTTTTGTTCGCTTCTCATGTTTCTCTTTGATGTTTCCTTCATGTGGGTGCGGTGTTGCAAGGTTCTTCGTTCGGCTTGTGGTGGTTGCTTTGAGGATGGTGGTCTAGCTCTATTTTGGACCGTTTTCTTCTGGTGCCTACTATTCTTTGTGGAAGGGAGTGACTCTCCTTTGTCTGGGTTCTTTCTAAGGTCTAGTGTGTTAACCCAGTTTTGTCTGGTGTTCTTTTGGTTGGGGAAGAACCCCTCTTGGCTCTTTATTGGGGCTCTGGTGTTGTGCCCCTCTTGGCTCTTTATTGGGGTGTTATGTTTTTGTTTTTATAGGGGTTTTTTTTCCTCTTGTTGGTGTAATTAATTAATTAATTATTACACTAGCATAAGTTAACTTAGGTCTTGCATTTAATCATTAAGTCCTAGGTTGCAATCATTTAATAAATGGGATAATATTCCCTTTCCTAGTTTGTGGGATAAGATTCCTTCTAGAACTTATCTCATCATTTAATGATCATCACCATTAGGGTTCACATGTTGTCACATGTTGTTTGATCTTGACACATGGCAACATCTCATGCATATTAGGGTTTAGCTCTTGCCTATATAATCAGGCATCTTGTACATTTGTAAAAATATCCAATATATCAAGATATCAAGATATCAATCAGATATCATATCAATATCAATATCATATCAATAGAATCTTTAATCAAGCATTCCATTGTTGCAACACTTCTTTTGTGGTTGATTATCTTTCATGGCTAAAGTCCTGCATTGAAGATTCCGGAGCTTCAGGGGTTGTGCATTCATCATCTCAACATGGTATCAGAGCTAGTCCATTGAAACATCAACCCTAGATCCAGGATGTTTGGAATGTGAGATTCTTTGCAGGCTTAGGGTTTTATTTTGCAGGCTAGTTGGCTCTACCCGGGAGCCAAGCTGATTTTTGGTGCAGATCAGGCTCTCTCCGACCTCTCCATTGCGTCCAGAAGGCCTCAAAACCCATAGATCGCCTATCCATTTGTCAAAATCAGAGACATATCATCCGAGAGCCTATGAGGTACATCTTAGGGTTTGTAATTTTTGTACTATCCGTACAGTTTTGCAGGAAAAAATCATCCCTATAAGTCCTCCATCAAGGAAATTTTTTTTTAGAAAAATCAAAAAAATTATTGGCTATTTTTTGGGCAATTTTTTATATAGTTCAAAAAAAAAATCAAATGCTGTGGGCGACTGGTAATTTTAATCAATGATCGGCATCTTTATTTTTTTCTGCGGCTATAGTTGGGGTTAATTATTTCCCTGTCGGCATTTTCTATTGGCATTTTTTTATTTAAATTTAAATTGCAAGATTGCAATATTTAAATTTAAATTTTTCATCGGCATATCCTGCCGACCTGTCGGCTCGGTCACATCACCTGACCTCACTTTGCGTCATCGTCACGTCGGCCTGTTTGTCGCTTCTCCCGCCGTCAGCATTGACCACATCGCCGGAGTCCTCTTCACGGCATCTGACGGACCACTAGCATCGTTGTCGACGTTTTTCGGCAACCGCCTACCAATCACCGGAGCCCCCGCCGCAGTCTCTAGTCCAGCCCCGGTCACATCACGAACTGCGGGCTCCGCAAGTTTCTGAGCGTTGGATTCTCCTCCCGGCCGCGCCACCACCGCTCCGCCCATCCCGCCGCTCCGACGCCACCCCGCGGTGGTGGGATTTTTTTTAAATTTTCCGATAGCCCCCCGGTCATATCAGCGACCAAGGGCCAAATTTTTTTTTTTTTGCCCCAGGTGCTATTTTTTTGCGCCTAGTTAGCCAGTGCATAACTATTCAGGCAGAATCTTCCAGAGGCCATATCTTCTGCATACGGTATCAAAAATATACAAACGATATATCGTTGGAAAGGTATTTCTGTCAACTTTCTAGTGGTGTGCCCTATTTTTCAAGATTCTACTGTTATCAACTATTCAAGTCAACTAAAGTCAACCCTCCCTTTTGGACTCAAACGCACAAATCTTCGCATCGGATTGTCAGATTTTTGAGATTCCAGTGGCATTAAGGAGATATTTTAGTGCATTTTTTTCATCAGTCCAGTCTTCTTCTTTGGTTTCAGCTCCAGGTATCTTTTTTTTGGTTTTTTGATTCTTGAGACATCCTGAAGACTGAAGTAGAATTTGTTGATCTCAGAGGCATTTTTTCATTTGCATATCTTTTTGGAAGTCTTCTATTTGTCGTTGAAGGTCATTTTCTTTGTTTTTGTGGAGAAATTTTTGTTATGGGGCTTGCATATTATTCTCCTTTGGTTATGTTGCACAAGGGTAACTATTCACAATGGCAAGATGGGATCTACCACCATCTTCATTCACTTGATTTGTTGCCATATCTATTTGGAATAGTTCCCCACCCAAGTGAAGGTATTCATGAACTTGCTTGGAGTTGCAGCAGGTACACTGTTTTGGAGATCCTTGAGATGCAAGTTGATTGTGATGTTTTGAATTCTATTGATCATTGTGATTGTCCTCACATTCTTTGGACTAAGCTTTGGGAGATCTATGGAGATTCAAATTCTCCACCATTCCCCGATGATCATGCTTCAGAATGTCATTCTTCAGATCAAGTACCCCATCATGATATTGTTATGCAGGAAGTTGATTACCTTGATCTTTCCGAAGAGGTTGACAAGGTTCCGTTCAGTGCTTCTTCTTCATCAGAGACAATTGGTATCCCTTCACATTCAGTGATTCCTTGTCCAGAATCATTGATTGAGGCTTTCACTCTCATCATCGCTCAGGACACATTCAGTTTTTCAGACTTGACATCACATGATGGCTTCATTTCAGGTATCACTGCCTTGGCCACTTCTACAGGTTTGGAGAACATTCTTGAGGGGGTATCACTCCTCTATTCAGATTTCACTTTGGAGAGTTGTTTTGAGTCTCCTCATTCCTTTGTCTCGACCTTGATTGGGAATCCCGAGACCATCTTGGAGGCACTTGGTTTCTCTTCAGATATTTCATATTCGAGACTTCTTTCCTATCATTCCATTCAGGATTTGAGGTTTCTTCAACATCCACCATTGGATTTGCTTCTTCCTAGTAGGAGATTTGTGGTTTGGACACCTTCGTTGCTTCAGACTTCTTTCAGTGGTTTTGAGGACACTTCATTCAGGGGGGGCTATCAAGTCTCCATCACATCCTTCATATCCATTCTATCTTTGTCTTTGGATATTGTTCAACATCAATTTCTGCATTATCTTGGTTTGTCACCCTCTTCATTGTTTGGGACTACGACATTTTCATCATCAGGAAAGGAGACACTTGAGCAGAGTTCAGAGACATCATCATCCTTTTTCATCCTTCCTTCCTTCAATTCCTATCCGGAATGGGAAGCATCTCTCCACTTGCAGTTGGTTTTGTTTCTTCCGAAAGGGAGACAAGTTGTTTGTCGACATTGGATCTTTTTCTGTCTTCAAACAATTTCCTTTCTTGCAGGTGATCTCATCTTTTGGGGGGGCTACATAGTCTCTCTCTTTCCTCCCTATGGGGGGCATTTATTGTATTGTATCCATGTGACGGATGGTGTACTTGGGGGGTATTTGGGAGTCCTCCATATCCTTTCCTTCCCATCCAATCTCACATTTTTTTGCATTTTCATCTCTCTTTTGGAGAGGGGTTTTGTTCCTACTAGGTTTTCCCCTTTTCTTCGGTTGTGGGATATTTTCTGCATCTTCATGTACATGGGTACCTAACATGGCCTCGTAGCTGGGACCCATCATCATCATCTTGCATAATCATTGCATTTTCCTCCCTAAGTTGCACTTATGGGGGGGTGTTGGTGTAATTAATTAATTAATTATTACACTAGCATAAGTTAACTTAGGTCTTGCATTTAATCATTAAGTCCTAGGTTGCAATCATTTAATAAATGGGATAATATTCCCTTTCCTAGTTTTTGGGATAAGATTCCTTCTAGAACTTATCTCATCATTTAATGATCATCACCATTAGGGTTCACATGTTGTCACATGTTGTTTGATCTTGACACATGGCAACATCTCATGCATATTAGGGTTTAGCTCTTGCCTATATAATCAGGCATCTTGTACATTTGTAAAAATATCTAATATATCAAGATATCAAGATATCAATCAGATATCATATCAATAGAATCTTTAATCAAGCATTCCATTGTTGCACACTTCTTTTGTGGTTGATTATCTTTCATGGCTAAAGTCCTGCATTGAAGATTCCGGAGCTTCAGGGGCTGTGCATTCATCATCTCAACACCTCTGTGCTTGTGTTGGCCCATAGTGGGCCTTTTTCCTTTTCTCCTCTCTTTTTGGAGGATGTTGCGTTCAAGTTGTCTTCCTGGTTTCCCTCCCGGAGGATGCTATTTTTGAGGACTGTTGGGGAAAAGTGTTTTTTCTATTTTTGGAAGATGCCTTGGGTTATGGGTATTTTGAAGTATTTGGAGCCTGTGGTGCTGTGGGCTGTCTTATTCTTTAACCATAGTTTCTTGTTTCCTTCTCTTTTGAGGTCTATGGTTGTTGCGAGTGTTGGGAATACTATAGTGGTTTCTTTTGCCTGGATTTTGCAGATGGTGTCTTCTCTAGAGTTGAAGCTTGCTCTTGTTGAGGTAGAGCCTGCTCCTTTTGAGGTGGAGTTGTTTGTTGGAGGTCTAGTGGAAAGTTTTCTTCTCCTTTGCTCATTCTTGATGAGGTGGAGCTAGTTTCTTTTGAGGTGGAGCTAGTATGAGTAGGAGTTGGGCTACTTTGGTGGTTCGAGCTCTCGTATCTTCCTCCCCTATAGAGGGGGGCCATATCCTATGGATTTGGATTGTGGGATGGATTTTTAGTTTGGTTGGAGCTACAAGAAGGTTGTGGTTTCTTAGTCAGCTATGGTTGTGGGTTTAAGGTTCCGGTCAAAACCTATTGATAGCTCTTTTTGGGTTCATGGTCCTTGAAAAACCAGGTTAAGGGTTTAAGGTCCCAAGTAAAACCTACTTGTTTGAGGTCTCAGGATTTAGGCCCCTGCTTTTCCTTTGTGTAGCCCGTGTTGTCCTATTGTATTTTTAGTGTTGTTGTTGATTGGCTGCTGATGGTTTATAGTTCATCTTTGATGTAGCTTTCTTTTCTTGGATAGGGTTGCGGGTCCCTTCAAAACCGTTTTGTAATGGGTTTCAGGTCCCATCAAAACCTATTTTCCCCATAATCAAAAAATTTCATCATAACTAAAATAAATATCTACTCCCCACTTGGGACTACATAAACCAATATTCTTACAAATCCAAAAATAAAAATAAGATGATAATAATTTATAACTTTACATTCATTTTTCTAACATGAGATCCAAGCTCCAAGAACTCACAAGCTAATGGAATATTAGTTACCTCTCAACCTTATGGTATTTTCATGCCCATCTATCTTGTCAATACAAAGTAGTATAGATTCACAACACACATTCTCAAGAACACGCATTTTGACTACATGAAAATTAAAATAAAGATATGGGTATTCTCAAAGCACATAATGAATCACTCTTGATTTATTTTGAAGGAGAGATAGTTTCTGAAAACACTAAGGAGTGTTTTTTGTCAAGGATATTCATATAAATTAAAAAATATAAGGAGAAACAATGAGGATCTTATGAAAATAAAAGCTCACCCATCTACATATTGTACACATCCCTCTTTTAGGGTAAAGAACCCTCATAACACCTCTACTTACTCCTCTAAATACATAACAAGCCAATATTGAGTGTATAGCACACAATTATTTCCTCCTACAAATCCTAACTAGTCCTACACATGTGAATAAAATCCATCCCAAAAAGAAAGAGTCTCAAAAAGGTATTAAAACACAATCATCATGTAAGCAAAATTTTATATACTTGAAGTACAATATAATCTTATCATTTTAAACATGTTATGATGAAATCAAGACTCATCCTTTGTTCACAAAAAACATACTCAAAGGAAATCTAAATATGAAAAGTATAGTATTCTATTAACATATCTTGTAATGTTCCATTTTCAATAAATCTATGTTTGTGTACTAAAGGCCCATTTCTTATTTACAATGTCCCTTATTGGTTAATGTTTGCATGTACATTCTCCATCTTCATTCCCCATATGCCTATCAGGTTAAAAAGTTTATAAGTGTGGAGATATGTTCAATTTACTAAGTATATGCAAGTTGTCAAAGTTTTAAGGTTTCCCTCCCCAACAAGTATTTCTGCCCTACTTTGCTTTCCTTTATCCCTATTGGAATATTGGTCTTCTTACTCTCAAAATCCCTTTCCTTCGACCCCCACTCCTTTACCTTACCTCATTAGAGAGTCAAACTTCCTCATATTGATATGCCTCACTCCTAAACCCTCATCTTTGATGATTAGTAAGAGTTAGGTCGTACCCTGACCTCTAAAGTCCAATATTCTTACCTTTTTGCATTATTCATTCCCACCTACCCCTACATGAGTAGGAGTGGCATTAATGACTATTTTTTACTTGGTGAATACTCCAAAAGGTATTTTCCCTCTTGATAAAATCATTGTTTATTATTTTTGGTGTGGATTGTCATGTACTTGTAGTATTAGAAGAGGAAATGATCATGCTCATTAATGTGGTGGTTGCATCCTCAAGAACTCTCAATCCTCATACAAATCTATCATGTTGTTTTTAGGTAAGAGATCTTATTTTTCATTGATTTAAAGTATATATAAATATGAACATATTTAGAAAAGGACCATTTCATTCTACACACAAAACCCTAACTGGAATCACTTAAAGCACACGTGTTATAGTTGTCAAATCCAAGGATAAACACCCTTAGATTTGTAGGGGAAAAGAGGATGAAAACCCTTTGAATTTGTGAGTTATAGGATGAAACCCCTTTGGCCCCATTGAATGCTCTCATCCAAATTTCGTAAGAGAGATCTATAGTCACGAATCTAATATGCAATGTGTTTGTACAGCTAGCAAACTAAGTTAAGATTTTATTATGAAATTTTTAGTGTTGTAAGTTATTGTTGTAGCCATTATCCTCATTGTTGTTGTAGTTGGTGCCTTATAAATTACTATTTTCAAGGACTTGAACATAATTCCAAAATTTATATTTGAAAATAAAAGGTTCTATAATTGTTTTTTTAATATTATAAGCTTGGTTATTAATATTTTGAATCATGTGAGAAAATAGGGATTTTGTTAGCTTGAGTAGAATATTAAATTCAAGAGTTAATGATCTCAAAGTTAGTCTTTAGGGTTTTTGTGAAGATTTTTTTTTAGGTTTATTATATCTAATTAAAATAATTAAACTTGCAACTTATTTGTTTAAAATAACTGTTAGATTTATTATAGTTTAATCATTAGGGTTTTGAGGAAGAAATTATGGGTTTTTCTATTTTTAGGCTAAATATTTAAATCAAGAATGTATAAACCTTTAAATAACTTGACTAACCTATAATAGTGGTATCAAAGCTAGTTTTCTTGCTAGCCTAGGAATCATGGGATAATTCTAAAGTTTCCTAACAAAGGGGAAATGATGCATGCCATTTTATTGATGTAGGAATAAAAATACAATAGACTCAAGATGAAATACAAAGGACTTGAGGCATAGTTTATAGGTTTGAAGAAGCAGCCAAGTTAAAATGGATAAATATCATAGTCAATATAAAGTTTTGAGGGATGCTTTAACCTTTGAAAATAATGTTGAGAAGGTAACGAAACTTCCATTCTATAGAAAGAAAGAAGAAATTTTAGTAGTAGATTTTGTTGAAAAAAGAGTTTGATGGACTATTCAAAGGTTATTAGAAACATTAATATTATTTCAAATATGTAGTACCTTTTAAAGGATTCTTAAGGGTGTTAGGAAAATTAAATATGTGTAAAGACCTAATAGGTTGAGAAAGGAAGAGGAGAAATAACTTTTTTAGGAGATCATTAAGCATGGGAAAGAAGAAAATTTATCACTAGAAGAACAGTAAAACACAGCCTTAAAAATCTATCAAAGGAGCTACAACACCAAAGTAGTTACCACCCTAGAAAAATTCCATTGCAATGCATCTCCTTCCCATTAGCAACACAAGGAGATTCACCTTGCACCTTCTCAAAGGACCACATCGCTAGTTGCTACAAAGAAGATGAAGGAAGAAACCCATATGAGTTGAGAAGGAAGAAGGTTTAATTCTCATGCAAAGAAACTTGGGAGCTAATTCATAAGTGCCAAGGAAAAATAAAAAATGAATTTAGATGAAGAATTAGATAAATCTAATGAAGTCCTAGAAAAGAAGATGAAGGATACCTCTAAGTTGCTAGTTGAAAAAGTAGATATTTATTTGACTTCTAACTAGTCTACTTGATTCCTAGTAGACTAGTAGTAAAATCAAGGGAGAAAATTAGATTTGAAAGATTTTGAAAGGAAGTAATCTATGGAAAAATTTGCAATGCAAGTGGAAGGTATGAAGCTTGTATACCAATAAGATATTCTTCTTAATGAAGTTAAGGAGACATATACATTATAGACTAAGTGTAATATATCTATAATTGAAAAGAATATTTTGAAGTTTGAGCCGCCACCCTCTAAAATATAATTTTATAATCACATTATTGATAGGAATGTAGCTAAAAAAATAGTTTATTATTCTAGAACTAAAATTCTTAATCACAAGGATGGTTGTATAGAAATAAATTTCTTAGCTAAAGAAGGTAATCTATATGGCTGAACCTTTGGTTTCAACTCCAATAAGAGTATTCATTTATTAGAGGAATTCTATCATTTTCATCATGGAATACATTATAAGGTGGAAAAAATGAAATGAATAACTCACAATGAAGGGCAGAAAGATCCTTTTGTTCAAATATGAAAGAATGTATGCATAAGGATTTGGGACTTGAGTAATATTTTGTTAAGAGAAAATGTAAAAATAGCATATCATTTTCTTCAAGATTGGTTATGCAGTATGGTATGGGATCCAAGAAATATTTTGAGGCAAGTGATGATTCAAAATTTTAATAAGTTTAATATAATTGTTGTTGATAAGTTCACCAACCTATACACTTGGCCAAGAAGAATTTTCAAATTGATCATAGATGAGCATAAGGATAATGTTGTGAATGATGATAAAATTCAATGGTGGCAATGAACAATGGGATTCCACCTCTTATTTGATAGTGGTAATAAAATAACTCAAATTTTAGGCAAGCAAATTCATATCATTTTAGCTAGCTTTAGTTTTGAATCCAAATATAGGAAATACATGTGAGATGGTGCTTGGTGGTAAGTTGGAAAATGAATGCCTTGTACACAAAGTAAATCATATGCTAAACAAAATAATAATAGTTTTCTCTTCTTACATTGAATCCAATGGCTAGTATTGCTAATGTTGGCATACTATCCTTCACATGTAATGGGTAGAATTTATGTGGAAATGACAAGATTAAGAAAGAGACGGGTAATGATAACTTAATGCATTTGCCTCTTCACAATTTTCCATGTGTGGTCAAAGGTTAAGGAGATAATCCATTAGATGCTTACTAAAATAATTCAAAATTTGCACATGCCTATAAATATAAATGCTCAAACTCTTGTCATCATGGGAAATTAAATTTGACTTGGGAGGAATATGAAATACATAATTTGAATGCTAAAAATATTAGGGATGTTCAACATCTACAATTTAAGAAGCTACACTCTAAAATAAAAGGAAAAGTGATATTGTTTGAAATAAACTATGGTTTAATAGGAGCAAATATAGTTACAAAAAAGTATCATGAGAAGTAGGAAAATAAGACAATTAGAGGCTTCATATTAGAATATGATTATCATGGTAAATGTCATTTTGATATTCTGGATTTATTAAAGAATTATAATGTGATATTTACCCACTTGTTCCCAAGGTCATTGTTAGACAAAGGAGCTCAAAAAATCCTAAGTTTATAATTAAGTTCCAAACATAACCATATACACAATTGGGAAAGATAAAATTTGAAAATTTGGATACATACTAGAATGCGTTTGACATAAAATATTGCTTTCCAAGTAACCATAGTTAAGATCTTTGTAGTAGATCAAGTCAAATTTTTTTCAAGTATGTATAAGATAATTGCATGAGAGAAAATGTTATTAAGCAAAGTGAAGACCACATGACTTTGAAACCTCTTGAAGAATACACTATATGCTCTAGATTTCTCATTAGGAATTATACTAGTAGCAAGAGTGCTACTATTACCAATTAGATTCAATAAAGGCTAATGGAAGAAGACATTACAAAGATTAATAAATTCCTCTTATTAAAAGAATACAAGTTGGTAATAGGAAAATATATAATATTCAAGGAAATAAGAGCAAGTTAAAGAAAGGTATTAGTAATTATGAGGAGGAAAAAACTTGTATATTAGAATTATAAGAAGTGTTATGATCAAATATTTTATTTCTTCCTAATAAATGCATGTTTGGACCATGCTCATGATGCAATATAATTTGTGATGAAATATTATACAAGGTTAGATCTCTATTTTGTAGAAGGTGGATTACAAGAGGAAGTTTTCAACCATGTTCAAGCAAAGGATGTTCTCATATTTATCGACCAACAATGAATATGCATCCAGATTGTAAAATTGTTAATAATAGCATAACCAAATGTGAAAAAGGCCAAATTCGTTAGTAAACCAATGAATGATGTATGGAGGATCAAAGTGTTGGAAAATGGTGTCTCAACTTGCTTGCTTGTATCTTTGTTAAGACTTGGCGGAGTTACCCTTTATTAGTCCTCACTGTTGGCCGATCGCTGGAGTTGCTAACTTTGGAACCGTTTCACGGAGTTTGGAAGTTATAGAATTTTCTGACTGACTGAATTCCTTCATTGTCGCAGCATTAGTGTTTTCTGTAACCTTGGAACCTTGTCACAAAGTTACTAAGTTTGTGTTTTCTCTGACAGGGCGATCTCCTTCCGTGTCGTGGTGTTCGAGACTTTCCTAACTTTAGCCAATGGATGTGGGGACCATTTGGAATTCTGGGAGTCTCGTTGAGAATATTGAATATTCCTAGCTTGATTCTCTGGAAATGTACGAGTAGTGAACACGTGTCATTAGCAGATGGTGTCATCGAAGAGACTCTTGGCTGACGGGTTTGTAGTCGGTATGAACTCTTGTCGAGAGTGTGAGTCTCGCCGATGGATTTGTTTATGAACTTCAGTATAACCTCTAGCCGATGGTGTTGCCCTTGCCGATAGCTATGTGATTGGGTATTTTGGCATTGGGGAGACACGGTCTAGTGTCTCACCGACATGCAATTCGATTTGAACTTCTTTGACTGAACATTTGTCCTACATGGCGCATTATGAGCCAATGAGAAGTGAATTGTGAACCGTTGGAAGTTGAAAAGTTGTGACCGTTCCTGTGTGGAAGATCAACAAACCATGAGTAGGATGAGATATACTCTGTAACGGATGACAGTTGCGGGGTTCGGTTAATGGAAATTTCTATTCGATACTGAACACGAATTGTTCTGAGTGGATTCATTGTATGCGTCTGAGAGCATTGTGAGATTAATGTTCTATACAAGATTGATTAGTGAATGTTGCTGCTGTAAAATTGACATCAGAAAGTGAAGTCTATACTCTATATGTAATTTTGTTTATTGTAATACAAAGAGGCTTTTCTTGGTGTGGTGGTTTTTCTCCCATAAGGGTTTTCCCACGTAAATCTGGTGTTCAATTGTGTATGTTCATTTCTTTGTTTCTGTTAATTATTTTCAAGTGTATCTTATTGAACTAGAATTGCAAAATTTAAAGTCATATCTAATTTCTTCCCTAAGGTTTTGGCATTAGGAGAGTTTTTTCCGCACCTAAGCTTTCCTTAGAAGTGGTATCAGAGCCTGGCCAGTTGTGTTATCCTTGTGGGTACGTTGGGTTTTTTGTGTCAATTCTGTTTAGTGGGAGTCTTGTAGAAGTCTAGTAATTCGAATTAAAAAATAAGATGGCAAGCACTTCAAGAAAGATTAAAATTGAGAAATTCAATGGCAACAATTTTGAGTTGTGGAAACTTAAAATGGAAGATCTGTTAGTTGACTGTGATCTTTGGCTTGTTGTGTCTAGAACGAAACCTACAGGCATGAAGCAAGAGGATTGAGACCTCACAGATTGAAAATCAAAGGGGCTGATAAGGCTCTATTTAGCAGACTTTGTTCTTCTGAATGTTCATGAAGAAAAGACTGCATCTTCTTTGTGGAAAAGACTGGGAGCTGTTTATCAGGGCAAGTCCTTGGTGAATAAGTTGTTCTTGAGAAAGAAGTTGTATTGTTTGAAAATGCAGGAATGAGCGTCTGTTGCTGATCATTTGAATGCTTTCAACATGTTGATTGCTCAGTTAGCATCTGTGGGTGTGAAGATTGATGAAGAAGATTGTTGTATGCTATTGTTATGTTCTCTGCCAGATTCTTGGGATCACTTGGTGATGGCTATTGGGAGTACGACATCCACTTTTAAGATGGAAGATGTTGTTACTTCTTTGTTATCAGAAGAGATGAGAAGAAAATATTTTGAGATGGCAAAGGAGGCTCTTGTTGTTCGAGGAAAATCGAAAGAAAAAGAAAATAAGAAGGACAAGAAGTCCAGATCAAAATCATAAAGGAGATCAAAGTCTCCTGGCAAGAAGTCCAAGGTGAAGTGTTGGAATTGTGGGCAGCCTGGTCATGTCCGAAAGGATTGTAAAGAGGAGAAAAAGAAGAAGAAGAATTATTCTTCCGACTATGATTCTTCTCAGAGTGATGTAGATGCCTTCATTGCAGCCTTGGCTACACAGGCATCAAATGATGTCTGGATGATTGATTCTGGAGCATCTTTCCACATGACATCTCATAGAGACTGGTTCACTAAGTATGAAAAATATGATGGTGGAAAGGTGTATTTGGCAAGCGATTCATCTCTAGAAATAGATGGTCGTGGAAGAGTTATAATTCAGTTCCCTGATGGAAGAGTGAAGGGAATTAATGATGTAATGCATATACCAGGTCTGGCTCAAAATTTACTTTATGTTAGTAAGCTGAATGATGTTGGAGTGCAAGTCACGTTCTCTGGAAATGGTTGCAAGATGACTAGAGGCTCAATGGTGCTAGCAAGGGGTGCTCATATTGGTACCTTATATGAGTTGGATGCACATGTTGTGCAATGCAATAGTGTCTCTACAAAGTCACAGACGACAACTCATGGAGAAAAGAAGGAAAATGTTCTTGATAGTGCAAACTCTATGGAAGTTAAACTTCCAGCAGAAAAGACTATGCTATGGCATCATAGGCTTGGCCACATTGGAGAAAAAGGCTTAAATACCTTGAAAAATAAAAACCTGGTTGAAGGGCTTGATGATTGTAACCTTGAATTCGAGTTTTGTGAACATTGTATATATGGTAAACAACACCGTGTATCATTTTGCTCCAGTCCTCACAAATCTTCTGGTTTACTTGATTACATTCATTCTGATGTTTTTGGTCCAGTAAATGTTCCTTCTTTGTCTAAATCAAGATATTATGTATCGTTCATTAATGATTATTCAAGAAGAGCATTTGTTTATTTTTTGAAAAGTAAATCAAAAGTGTTCAGTCATTTTAAGGAATTTAAAAACCTTGTGGAAAATCAGACTGAAATAAAAATAAAATGTTTAAGGACTGACAATGGCGGCGAGTTTTGTTCTGATGAGTTCGAGAGGTACTGCAAAGATCATGGGATTAAAAGACATAAAAATACACCTACACTTCACAACAAAAATGGAGTTGCAAAAAGGTTCAACATGATAGTGATGGAAAGAGCACGAAGTATGCTGAGCAGTGCTGACTTGGAGGAGAAGTTCTGGGCTGAGGCAGTTTCAACAACATGTCACTTAATAAACTGTTCTCCTAATTTTGCTCTTGTTGAGAAAACACCTTTGGAAGCATGGTCTAGTAAGAAGCCCTCTCTGAGACACATTCGTGTCTTTGGTTGTGAGGCATATGCATATGTGCCAAATGAAAAAAGATCTAAATTGGAAAACAAGGCTGTTAAATATATTTTAATTGGCTATAGTGTCAATATAAAAGGATACAAGCTTTGGAATCCTGATACGGAGAAGGTTCTATACAGCAGAAGTGTTATCTTTCATGAGCTGAAGCCTTCTACTTTGGATTTGCAGTCAGAGACAAAAACAAAAGATAAAAAGAATGTAGTTGAAATTCCTCCGACACCAGATAAAGAGGAATTGAAAATTCAAAATGTACCTGAAACTGAGGAGAGCTCAAGTAGTTCTAAGAGTTATGAAGAAGAAGAACAACCTAAACCTTAGCTTGTGAGGAGGTCAACACGTGAAAGAAAGCAACCTGATAGGTATGGGTTTTCTATTTTAGATTCTACTTGTGCCTATGCTTTAATTTCTAGCACTGATGAGCCTAGGACTGTGAAAGAGGCATTTAGAATGTATGATTCAAACTCTTGGTTGGAAGCCATGAATGAAGAAATGGCATCATTAGAAAAGAATGATACTTTGCCTGAAGGCAGAAAAGATGTTGGCTACAAATGGGTATTTAAAAATAAAATTGGTCTGGATGGCAGTGTGGAAAAATATAAGGTGAGGTTGGTTGCGAAGGGATATTCCCAGGTAGAGGGAATTGATTATGGAGAAATTTTTTCTCTTGTAGCTAAGTTGACATCTATCAGATTTATTTTGTCACTTGCAGTAGTGTATGACTTAGAAATTGAACAGATGGATGTGAAGACAACATTTCTTCATGGTGAGCTTGAAGAAGAAATTTATATGTCCTAGCCATAGCACTTTGTGGAAAAAGGTAAAGAAAATTTGGTTTGCAAGCTAAAAAAATCTTTGTATGGATTAAAACAATCTCCTAGAATGTGGTACCAGAAGTTTGACACGTTTGTTTTGTCATTGGGATTTGTAAGATCAAAATCTGATCATTGTGTGTACTTCAAAGCTGAAAATGATCATGTTCTTATTATTACTCTCTATGTTGATGATATGTTGTTCATAGGAAATAGTAAGTTAATGATTTCTGATCTAAAATCTTAGTTGTCTGCAAAGTTTGAAATGAAAGATCTTGGTGCAGCTAGGTATATTTTGGGAATGGAAATAACCAGGGACAGGAAGAGTAGAAAACTTTGGCTTAGTCAGAGTAAGTATATTAATACTGTTCTAGAGAGATTTTGTATGAATGAGTGCAAGTAGCTAGTTGTTCTAGTTTTGCAGGGAACGAAGCTATCTGCTGAAGACTGTCCAAAATCTCCTATTGAGATGGAGGACATGACCAGAGTGCCTTATGCTAGTGCAATTGGCAGTTTAATGTATGCAATGGTCTGTACAAGGCCAGACATTGCCCAAGCAGTGGGAGTACTTAGTCGTTTTATGGAAAATATTGGAAGGACACATTGGGATGTTGTGAAAAGAGTGTTCAGATATCTGAAGGGCACTTCAGAATATGCTTTGTGTTACCATGGAAATTTGGTTGAATCATAGAGGAATCTCAACATTCGAGGCTATGTGGATTTTGATTGGGCAGGGGACATTGACAACAGAAGATCCACCAGTGCATATATTTTCATGATGAATGGTGGTGCAATTAGTTGGATGAGTAAGCGGTAGGTTGTGGTCGCTTTGTCCACTACAGAGGCAGAATACATGGCAGCAACACATACCTGTAAAGAAGCAATCTGGTTAAAATGTTTGTGTTCTAACATTGGGTTTGATGTAGGAATAATTATAATTTACTGTGATAGTCAGAGTGTTATTTGTTTGGCAAAAAATCCTACTTTCCATGCCAGGATGAAACATATTGATGTGCAGTATCATTTTGTACGAGATATGGTGGAGGATGGAAAGGTCTCTTTAGAAAAAGTGGATACTCTGGAAAATGTTGCAGATGCATTGACGAAACCAGTGAGCACAAACAAGTACAAGTGGTGTGCTAGTTCGATGGACCTTGGAGCCCATGACCTTCATTAACTTCAAGTTTGAAGGAAGCCAATAAGTCTTTGTCAAGTGGGAGATTGTTGGAAAATGGTATCTCAACTTGCTGGCTTGTATCTTTGTTAAGACTTGGTGGAGTTACCCTTTATTAGTCCTCACTATCGGTCAATCGTTGGAGTTGCTAACTTTGGAACCATTTCACAGAGTTTGGAAGTTATAGAATTTTTTGACTGACCGACTTCCTTCGTTGTCATGGCATCGGTGTTTTCTGTAACCTTGGAACCTTGTCGTAGAGTTACTAAGTTTGTGTTTTCTCTGACATGGAGATCTCCTTTCGTGTCGCAGTGTTCGAAACTTTCCTAACTTTAGCTGACAGATGTGGGGACCATTTGGAATTCTGGGAGTCTCGTTGAGAATATTGAAGATTCCTAGCTTGATTCTCTGGAAATGTACGAGTAGTGAACACATGTCATTGGCAGATGGTGTCATCAGAGAGACTCTTGGCTGACGGGTTTGTAGTCGGTATGAACTCTTGCCAAGAGTGCGAGTCTCGTTGACAAAATTGTTTATGAACTTTGGTATAACCTCTAGCCGATGGTGTTGCCCTTGCCGATAGCTATGTGATCGGGTATTTTGGCATCGGGGAGACACGGTCTAGTGTCTCACTGACATGCGATTTCATTTGAACTTTTTTGACCGAACACCTATCCTACATGGTGCATTCTGAGCCAATGAGAGAAGCGGAATGTGAACCATTGGAAGTTCAACAATTGCGACCATTCCTGTGTGGAAGATCAACAGATCGTGAGTAGGATGAGATATACTCTGTAACGGATGATAGTTGTGGGGTTTGGTTAATGGAAATTTCTGTTCGATACTGAACACGAATTGTTCTGAGTGGATTCATTGTATGCATCTCAAAGCATTGTGAGATTAATGTTCTATACAAGATTGATCAATGAATGTTGCTACTGTAAAATTGACATCAGAAAGTGAAGTTTGTACTCTAATACAAAGAGGATTTTCTTGGTGTGGTGGGTTTTTCTCCCGTAAGGGTTTTCCTACATAAATTTGGTGTTCAATTGTGTATGTTCATTTCTTTGTTTTTGTTAATTCTTTTCAAGTGTATCTTATTGAATTGAAATTGTAAAAATTAAAGTCATATCTACTTTCTTCCCTGAGGTTTTGGCATTAGGAGAGTTTGTTCCTCACCTAAGCTTTCCTTACACAAAGGAGGTTATAGTAATGCTTTCCTCATTACTCATTAGGAAGTTTCAAGTAAAATATTTTCAATTATGATGAAAGAAAAGAGGTATGCAAATATGCAACTTATGTCGAGTCATAAATTAACTATGATTATGGGCATAATTCATAAGGAGTTGAAGGATGAAGTATAAACTATTTTCCCCACTTATATGCATTGAAATCCACAACTTGTAGGTGACATTATGTCTTATGAAAGAATGAGTTTGAAAAAATATTTCATGGTGGTAGAAGTTGTAGGAGTTGAAGACTAGCTTAATATCCAAGACCACCTACAAAAATAATGAAAACCTTCCACAAGAGAGTATACAATAAATGAGTTTGCTTGATATTAAGATCTATAAAAAATGATGATAAGGTATGTTACAAAGTGTACAATGACCTTTCTTATATAGACAAGGTGTGATGAACTACCTAATGCAAAACATTAAATGACTTGTGTCATTATCAAATGACCTAGGACAGTAGAATTAAATTAAATTTAAAAAGATAAAATAGGATAAGTTCTTATCTAAAAAACTAAGACTTTTAGAAATATGCCTAGGAACTAGGTGGGGTTAACATGTAAATAAGACCCCAATAATTAACTAGTTAGGTAAATTACCTATTTACACCAACACCCCCCCTTAAGTGCAACTTAGGGAAAACAAATTATTATATAAATGATGAAAAGATGCAAGGATGGGTCCCAACTACAAGGCCATGTTAGGTACCCATGTACAAATAATCTCTCACAAATAGAAAAAAGGAGAAAACCACTTGGGAAAAAACCCCTCTCCAAAAGAGAGAAAATATATAAAAAAGGATGATGAATGGAGGACTCAATGATACCCCAAAGGTATACATCCATCATTAATATAAAATTGATAACCCCCAATAAGAGGGAAAGAGAGAGACTATGTATCCCCCATAGAATATATAATCTCCTACAAAAATGATGAGTGCTTGAGATAAAACATGATCTAATATCAACAAAAAGTTTGTCTCCCTTTCAAAAGAAACAAAACCAAGTACAAATGTAGGAATGCTTCTCATAATGCATAGGAATTTAAAGAAAGAAGCATAAGGATGTATGACGATTTCTTAAAAAGATTCTCATGTGTCTCCTTATCCATTGAAAATGAAGATGCCACAATCAAATTAGGTATATGCCCAATCAATGAAGAATGTGACAAACCAAGATGATGTGAAAATTGATGTTGAACAAGATACAAAGAAAAAGATGGTTTGAAAATAGTAGTGTAATGACTATCATTAAATAAGAGATATAATCCCTCAAATATGTCTTCCAAATATGAATAGTGATACTTGACAAACAAATATGTAATGTCTAATAAATAAGAATCACAATCAAGAAGACAATTAGATACCTTTTGGAATGAATCACTAGAAGTTATCAATGAATCACCAATAGAAGATGAATGGTCCTACTAAAAAGGAATGATGGGAGCCTCAATCAATGACTCTACACAAAGAATTAATGAAGGTGAAGGTACAACAACTATAATATTGAAGGAGAAGAAGGAGAATCTAAAGAAACCTCATTTTCATCTTTTGAAGATTCAAAGTACTCCAAATAATCAAAATATTGAATAACATCATAGTCATAGGGTATCTTATCTGAAATATGTAGAGGCACAAGACAATCTGAGACAAGATCATCTGGGGAATGGTTGAGTATCAAGATCTCCATATATCTCTCAAATTTTAGTCCAAAGAGCATGAGGACACTCAAACTGAACAAGGGCATTCAAAATGTCATCATTAAAATGCATTGCAATAAATCCTAAGAAATGATCCCTTTTGTAATTCCAAGAAAATTTCTTACTATTAGTACTTGGAGGGGGAACAAAACCATACAAATGTGACAACATATGAAGCTAATGGAGATGTTTTATGACATCATCTCTCCATTGTTTATAGTTTCCTATTTTCAGAATAAACAAGGATGGAATGAAAAACCCATAATAAACTATGAGAAATCTCCAAAATTACAAAGACATTAACCTTCAACAACAATTAGAAACCCCTAAACATGATGAATATTACAAATGAAACCTTCCCAAAAATGCAAAACCTTTCCACGAGTCAAGATGTCCAAGTAATTAAACATAATGTAAATATACAAAATTATGAATAAATGATAGTTGGGACTGAAATAGAAAAATTGTATGTGCACAATGATAGAGCTCCTCAATACCTTTCTAATGCTGCAAAAATCACAAAAACCAGAGATCTAGGAAAAAAGTTATGATCTTGGAGGTTTAAAATGGAAAATTTAATTCAATCTATGATAAAATTAACCTACAACAAAATCTAGCAAAATAAACTGCACCACTGTGAAGTATGCTGAACAAACTTTTCGTCAATATCTTGTTTACAAAAAATTGACTCCTTGTTTGCAAGATATGACCCCTGGAAAAAAATTGCCCAATTTAAGCACTAGGAGGCTAAGTTAAGCCCTTGGGGGCTGATGGTTAGTCCTTAATAGGACCATAGGTTGTAGAGTTTCAAATAAAAAACTCATTGCCATGCGGGTGGCGAAGTGGCTAAGCGTCGGTGGTGGGGGCTAGTAGTGGATCCACATGCCATCGGGGGCTTAGTGCCTAACGCTAGCTCTGTGGCTAGGGGATGAAACCTACAACTTAGAAATTTTAAACAAAAAATATTTTACAAATTAAAAAAATTGTGATGAATTTAAAACTTTTGTACCATCTGATATGATAGGTACAACCAAAATAGGATAGTAGTACAATGGATGTGATGTGATTGTATTGAAAGTAAGCATCTAGTGATGCAGGCCGTGAAATATTCCACAAATATGCCCAGAAGATGCCAATTAGTACAGAGAATATTCTTTGTGACCTATCCTCCTAGCATGACCTATATGATTGATATAGATTTGTACTGTACAAATTCCATATAGTTATACGAACATAAAGCATAATGAAATTTTGAAAAAATCCTCTTAGGGCCCGAGGAAAAAAACTTTGATTTTGACAATTTGATAGGTGATATTAGGGTTTCTGGGCCTTCTAGACATAATGGAAGGAATTTTTTGGACCAAAGTGCTCTGAAAAATCAACTATCTCCCAAATCTGGCAACCTCCTCCCAACTTCAAACCCTTATAGATCTAGAAAAATATGTTGTATTTTAATAAAATGAAAGCTAATATTGACTTTCTCAAATTCCCTAGACTTAATGGTGAGCTCAAATTACCTCTGACACACACCAAAATTAACCTACAATAGAAACCAAAAAGAGGAAACCCCCAAAATTGGTATTTTTCTCAAGTTTTTATGATTCCTTAGATCACTATATGGTGCAATGGAGGAGCATACTCAACCTTACTAAAATCCACCAAGATCTCTCACTGGCAATATCTCTACCCTCAAATTTGAGAAGGAATGTTCATGGCTATGGATTTAATACCATGTAGGGGCTGAAGATTAGCTCAATACCCAAGACTAGTTGCAAAAATTGAAAACCTTCCACAAGAGAGTATGCAAGAAATGAGCTTGCTTGATATTAAGATCTATTAAATATGATGATGAGGTATATTAACAAAGGTGTACAAAGACCTTGCTTATATAGAAAAGGTGTGATGAACTACCTAATTCAAAACATTGAATGACTTGCAGTCATTATTAAATGACCTATGAAACTATAATTAAATAAAAAGTTAAAAATATAAGATAAGATCTTATCTAGACAATTAAGACTTCTAGTAATATGCCTAGGACTCTAAGTGGACTTAACATGTAAATAGGACCCCACTAATTAAATAGTTAGGTAAAATACCTATTTACACCAACACCCCCTTTAAGTGCAACTTAGGGAGAGGAAATTATTATGTAAATGATGCAAATATGCTAGGATGGGTCCTGATTACAAGGCCATTTTAGGTACCCATGTACAAATGAAATATCTCACAAATGAAGAAAAGGAGGAAAACCACTTGGGAAAAAACCCCTCTCCAAAAGAGAGAAAAGATATAATCAAGTGATGAAAGTTGGAGGACTTAATGATACCCCCAAGTACAACATCCATTATGAAGATACATTACAAAAGCCCCCCACTATAAGAGGGAAAGAGAGAGACTATGTAGCTCCCACAAAATGTATAATCTCTTGCAAAAACCATGAGAGTGCTTGAAGACAAAACATGATCCAATGTCAACAAACAACTTGTCTCCCTTTCAGAAGAAATAAAACCAAGTACAAATGTAGAAATGCTTCCCAATTTGAATAGGAATTGAAAGAAAGAAGCATAAAGATGTATGGTGATGTCTCTAGAATATGCTCACGTGTCTCCTTATCCATCAAATATGATGATGCCACAATAAAATCAAGTACATGCCCAATAAATGAAGTGTAGTATAGAAAATTGTATACCTTTACAATTTCACACTATGTTTGGGTCCCTTAATTAAGCCTCTAATTGACCAATTATGCATTTAAAATCCTAATTAATTTCATTTTTTGAAAGGGGAACCTACATTAAATAATTGAAAACATCCATTAAATCACCTTGGAAATTGAGTGTCCTAGATTTAGGGCCTAGGACCCATTTTCCCAAGGGCGAATGAGTCATCCTTAAGTCTTAGGTCCTAATTTAAAATATATTTTTGGTGGTATTTTAATGATCTAAATTCACATTGCAATTGTTAGCTTTTGACATTTAATTGTCGGGAAATTAGAAAATCACCTATAAATACAAGGTAGTTTTATCAATTCAAACTAAGCAACATTAAGGAAACTTTCACAAGAGAAAATATTATTGTCAAGAGCATTAGAAGAGTAGATTTATTAGTCATCTACAACAACAATCAAAATCATATCATCATGTCAAGATTTATGTGTGTTCATGCATGTTTTTGAGGTAGCATTGTGATGTAGGTTTCAAGTTTTCAAGCATCAAATTAAGTATCAAATCAAGCATCCAATAAAGCCATTTCATGCAAGATCTAATACTTGGAGTGATGTGTTAGACTTCAGTCCTCGAAGATCAGCCATTAAAGGGTTTGGTGAGTTGCAACAAGCTAGTGTTCATTCATCATTCCTTCCATTTATGATTTCATTTCATTATCAAGGTTTAATTACCAAACTAGGGTTTGACCAAGGCAAACCCTTATACACCAAAAACAAACATTTTTCTCCTCTTTGTGTGTTTGCAGATTTGCAGGTGAAGAAGGATTGAAATTGGATCAAAAGTGCAACTTTACAAAGTTTTCAAAGTTGTCATCAAAGTTGTAAAGATATAGAAACTCACCCACAGGTTTTATTTTTGGCTTTTCGATAGTCAAACTTGGGGGAATCAAAGTATTAGATCTAACATTAGAGGAATGCAAAAAGAATTTTCAAAGCCCTGTATAGAGACCCATTTTCCCTTGGGCGAATATGTCCTCCAGCAGAGCTTGAAACCCACTTTTGGAGCTAGGTACATACCATCTTAACCTTGTTAGATCTATTGGTTAATGGTTGTTTATATTATTATTATCATAATACTTCATGTTTCAAGTGTTAGATCTCATAATTTTTATTTTTAATGCACTTTTATTCTTTTGGAAAAACTTCTTTTCAGTCATATTTTACTGTCTTCTATCATAAGGAAGTCAAGGCAGTTTAGAGTCCAAACTTAGGGTTGACTCACCTTAAGGGTTGTAGGTCAATTCTAATAATTTTTGACACTATCCCTCTTCCTAATGAACATGAGAAAAGTGGATTTGTGATTAGGTGGAATCCCTTTTTTATTTTTGGCATAGGTCCCTCATTTCTAGGTCTTCCTATTTCACCCTACCTTTTTTTCCATATGTTTCATTTTGGTGAACCTGAGTTTGTACATCTTAAATTATGATTTGGAAACATTCAAAACCCTAGATCTAGGTTTGCATTAGTGTGCTTTGTATTGCATTTATGGTTTACTTTTGCATGTTTGCATCACTTAAATTCATAAAAAATAAGAAAATTTGCATTCATTTTGCATACACCTTGCATTGTAGTTACATCAAGAGTGTCCTTCAGACTCATTGTACTTTCTTACATTAAGTTCAATTGGTCAAGTTAAGTGCATTGTTTGAAATCAAAATTGGCCTTAATAATACATCATTTTCAAGTTCTTTGTACCCTAATCAATCATTTATCAAATATAAAATCTTGCATTCACATTTGCATTTTAACAACTTCATCATGGATATGTGTTTTAGTAAAATATGGGTGTCCTTGAGATCTTTGGTAGATGTTTCAAGTTGTGTGTTTGGTGATGACCCTAATGCAATTGAGCCTATTCGTGAAGCTTCACCTCCTAATGAATGTACCCGTGAGGTCTTAGGCCAAGATAAAGATAGCATGCAACAATTCATACAAGATTTTTTACACAACCTTGAGAACAATGCATCCTTCTATCCATCCATGAAAAAACCAACACCACCTATAATCATTACTTGATATGTTCAACCTTTTACATCCTAAAATTGAAGCACAAAGCAAGCGTCAATCATCAATCATTAATGAACTTATTAACAAGGACAACAATAATACTCTTCTTTCTTATGCTCATTGAGTTACTAATACACCTATTAACTTAGAAGAGAGTTATGGTCAAGGCTTTAAGATATTAAACAAACAAGGATGTGACATAAAAAATGAGCAAAAAATCTACAAAATGTTAGAAAAAATACCATCCAAGGATACCAAGGGGTTAGGATATCAATATCCTCCCCCCCTTGCACATCTCTTAAGGGAAAATGTGTTCTCTTTCACAAGATCATTTCAAAAGACCAATTAATACCTCACAAGGATGATAGGGTCACCTTAGCTCCTCCACCTCCACCTCAACAAGTTTCCCAATCAAGAAAAAGACAAAGGCCTTACAAAATCAAGAAGTTGTAATTTCCTTGTCCTATGTCTGAGAATGAAAAAGATTTAAACACACTTCTTAATCAAGGACTTATAACATTGCCACCTATCAAATAAAATCAAAAAGGAAAAGGTACAAACATGTCTCATTGTCAATATCATAGAACTCTTGGGCATAGTACTGATGAGTGTCATGCTTTAAAGAGAATCATTAGCAAATTTGAACCATTTTCACGTGAATATGATTGTATAATCAATTAGCAATTGATCACTTTGCTCCTTGTCATGTGATAGTTGTAGGATCATTGCATGCTCACTATTACATGTTTTAAATTTAATAAAAATCATTGTCTATATTGCAAGGAGCACATTATCATCACCTACCCTGGCTCATCCTTGTCCTGCACTTAGTGGGGGCAAGGGGTTAGATAGCCTTGTTCCCAGTATGACTCTTGTCATTGTCCCTTTGGCTAGTTATCCGCCTTCTTCCTATGATGAACAAGATTGGGATGCAAATGACCGGCTATAGGTTGACTCACATATGCCATGCTAGTCTTTTCTTTGTTTTCTTTCCATGATCTTTGTGATTGCATGCATGCAATGTGATCCCCTATATCATGTTTCTTGGCATGTATTTATATGTTTGTGAGCGTACTTTGGATGATCCTTGTTGTTTCGTTGGTGCAAGGATACAAAGGAAGTGAATCTGTCATGACATTCTTCTATTTGTATCTTCATTCTTCTATATGTCATAAACCTTTATCTTTTCACTTGTCTTGTGTTTTCCTTTTGGGGATGATATAAGGCATTGAGACATTTAGGTCTCTTCCATATTGACCCAAATGTTTTTCTTTGTTTTCACTCTCTATGTGTCATTCTTCCTTGGTGCTCATTGTTCCATGAGTTATTTAGGGAATGATGATGATTCCAAGCTCGATTATATCACTGTAGCAAAGACATATGTTGACCCCAAATCTATGGATCCCTTATGTGTTATCTTAGGATTGCATATGGGGGGAACTCTCCTTTCATGACGTAGCTCTACTTGGAAACATATGTTTTACATAGGGCTTTCCAAATAAAGTTCTCATGTATTGGCATTTATTATGTTCTACTTTAAAGTAATTGCTCACAAAATGGTGTTTAGAAATTTCTTTAAAGTGGGGGAATACATGTCCCCGCTCATTGTTAGCATATTATCTTCAAAGTGTGGTCTTCTTAATTCATGTGATGTGTCTTCTTGGTGGTGACATTAGGTTTGATGTCCTTCAAGAGTGTGACCTTTCTTGGCATATGACATTCCTCTTAGTGGTAATGTTATGGCTTGCATTCCATAAGGTGTGAATCTCTTATCCTTGACTAGTCCTCTCTTGGTGACATTAAGCACGATGTTCCCTCAGGTTATCCCTTTCATGAATTAAGAAAAATGACTTTGACTATCATATCCTATTGTATTCAAAACATTGTCATGGCCACCAAGCATAACACAACTTGCTTTCTAGTGGAGCCTTTTGTTTTTCACGAGTGTCTAGCATAATGCAACTTGCTAGCCTTGTGAGACTATTTGTTTTCTAGTGCCTTATCAAAGTTATTAGTAGGCATAAATTTTGGTATAGTTGACGTACGTGAGCCTGTAGACTTGGCATGAATTTTCCACCAGCCACCTTTTTGTGGGTACATACCGACCTAGTGTGTGTTTCTCACTTTCTTGGGGCTCACCTAGTAGAAACCAGATTTCACTAGTCCTCGTGAGTATATTTTTCTCTCACAGTGGACAACTGGTTTTCACTTGTAAACACTTTTTTTTATGGACAACAATGAAACCACAACTAGTCCATCCTTTCTTTTATTTCACATTGCATGATTGTGTATATTGTATTGCTACTTCATATCATACATATATGTGTGTCCCTTTGTGCTTATGTTGGTTTTCCATGGGATCTTGGATCTTGGGGGCTTCTGCAAACCCCTTGATCCTTGTCATCCTATCCCATCAACATTTGTGCATTTGGACCCCTCTTGACATATATTTGTCTACTTTAGTATGATTCTGAGTGTAAGTTCATACTCTCACTAAAGTGGGGGCTAAATGTAGTGTATAAAATTGTATACCTTTACAATCTCACACTATGTTTGGGTACCTTAATTAATTGGACTTAATTAAGCCTCTAATTGGCCCAATTATGCATTTAAAAGCCTAATTAATTTCATTTTCCGAAAGGGGAACCTACATTAAACAATTGTAAACATCAATTAAATCACCTTGGAAATTGAGTTTCCTAGATTTAGGACCTAGGACCCTTTCACCCAAGGGCGAATGAGTCCTCCTTAAGTCTTAGGTTCCAATTTAAAATATGTTTTTGGTGATATTTTAATGATCCAAATTCAAATTGCAATTTTTGGATTTTGATGTTTAATTGTCGGGAAATTAGAAAATGACCTATAAATACAAGGTCTTTTTATCAATTCAAACTAAGCAACATTAAGGAAACTTTCACAAGATAAAATATTATTGTCAAGAGCATTGAAGAGTAATCATCTACAACAACAATCAAGATCATATCATCATGTCAAGATTTATGTGTGTTCATGCATGTTTTTGAGCTAACATTGTGATGTAGGTTTCAAGTTTTCAAGCATCAAATCAAGTGTCAAATCAACCATCCAATCAAGCCATTCATGCAAGATCTAATCCTTGGAGTGATGTGTTAGACTTTAGTCCTCTAAGGTCAACCATTAAAGGGTTCAGTGAGTTAACAAGCTAGTGTTCATTCATCATTCCTTTCATTTATGATTTCATTTCATTATCAAGGTTTAATTACAAAAATATGGTTTGACCAAGGCAAACCCTTATACACCAAAAATAAATATTTTTCTCTGCTTTATGTGTTTACAGATTTGCAGGCGAAGAACCTGATTGAAATTGGATCAAAAGTGCAATTTTACAAAGTTGTAAAAGTTGTCAAGACACAGATACTTAGATCGCAAATTTATTTCCAAATTTTTGGTAGTGAAACATGGGGAAAACAATATATTAGATCCATCTCTAGAGGACCCATGAAGCTAAGGAAAAACCATATACAAATACCCATTCACCCTTGGGCGAATGAGTCCTAGCAGGACACTTTGTGACTTTTTTGGTGACTGGTACACACCATTTTACCCTTCTTAGATCTGCCTAGAAGTTATTGTTTCTATTAGTGCTATCCTTTAACTCTACATTACAAGTCTCAATTCACATAATTGAGTTCATTTGGTATTTTATTTTCATCTCCCAAAAGTGCATTTCATTCATATTTTACCATTTTCTATCATAAAGGAAAACAACAGATCCTAAACTATGGTTGACTCACCCTAGGGTTGAAAGTCAATCCTAGCCTTTAGAGATCTCTTTTTCTAATGAAAATAGGGAATGGTAAATGTGTTTAAAATCTTTAGATCATACATCCATTTAACCATTTCACATTGATCACCCACTTACCTTTTTCTATGTTTCTTGAAGAAGGTGACAAACTGAGACTAGGTGGAAACATATGTTGAACTATATCCAAAGACAATGATGGTTTGAAAATAGTTGTGCAATGAGTGTTATCAAAGAGGAGAGATAACCCCTCAAATATGTCCTCCAAATTTGAAAAGTGAAATTCCACAAAAAAATATGCAATTTATGATAAATAAGAATCCCAATCAGAAAGATAATCAGATACTTGTTGCAATGAATCATTGGAAGTTCTCAATGAATCACCAACAAAAGATGAATAGTCTTGTTGAATAGGAATTATGGGAGCCTCAATCAATGACTCTACACACATAATCAATGAAGGTGAAGGTACAAAAACTATCTTTTAAAGAGACGAAAGAGCATCTAAAGAAACCTCATCCTCATCTTTTGAAGATTCAAAGTACTCCAAATAATCAAACTCTCAAATAGAATCATAGTATAGGGTATCCTGTCTGAAATATGAATAGGCACAAGAAAACTTGAGACAAGATCATTTGGGAATGCCGAAGTATCAGGATATCCACATATCTCCCAAATTTTAGTCCAAAAATCATGAGGACACTCAAAATGAACAAGAGTATTAAAAATGTCACCATCAAAATGCATTGCAATAACTCCTAATACATGATCCCTTTTTCAATTCTAAGAAAATTTCTTACTATTAGTACTTGGAGGGGGAAAAAAACCATACGAATGTGACAACATATGAAGCCAATGGAGATGTTTTATGATGTCATCTCTCTATTGTTTATAGTTTCCCCTTTTTAAGATGATTATAGAAGGATGAAATAAAAACCCCATAATGAACTATGAGAATTCTCCAAAATTATAAAGACATTAACTTTCAATAGAAATTAGAAACCCCCAAACATGATTTATACTACAAATGAAGCCTTCCCAAAAAGAAAAAACCTCTCCAAGAGTCAGGATGTCCAAGTAATTAACTAGAATGCAAATATTCTAAAATATGAATAAATAATACATGGGATTGAATATGGAAAAAGTGCATGTGCACAATGATAGAGCTCCTCGATACCTTTCTAATGCTATAAAAATCATGAAAAAAGATCTAGGCAAAAAGTTATGAGCTCAAAGGTCCAAACAAAAAATCTAACTTCAAAAAGCAATAATTTTTTTGAGTAAAACATAATAATAAAACCTAGACCACTGGAATTTTCTTAGAACCAACTTTCTGACGATATATTGTTTTGAGAAATCCGATACCCTAGTCAAAAGTTATGGCGATATTAAAAAATTACCCAATTAAGACTTGAGGGGCCAAAATTAAGCCCTCTTAAGGGCTGGTGGGTGGTTGCCCCATGCAACTAGAAGTTGGCAGATGTGGTTGAGCACTGGTATGATGACCATTTAACCAGTGAGTTTAACACAATCCTCCACGACTATCATTTGGCTATTAAATTTAAGATAGTCGCTCAAACATTTAAAAATATTGCCAATTTTTTCTTCAAAATATGAAGTATTTTATATGAAAATGGGGGTTTTTTAGCCTTCTAGATTCAATTGAAGGGTCTAGTTTGACCTAAAATGAACTTGCAATATAAAGCCACAAAAAAGACTCCCTAAATCTAGTATTTTTTCAAGCTTTGTTGATTCTCCAAATCACCATATGGTGCAAGAGGAGAGCATACTCAAATTTACTAAGAACCACCAAGACCTCTCATTTAGCAATATCTATACCCTCAAGTTTGAGAAGAAATTTGTATGGCCATGGCTCTGATACCATATAGGTGCTGAAGATTGGCTCAATACCCAAGACCACCTACAAAAATAATGAAAACCTTCCATAATATAGTATGCAAGAAATGAGCTTGCTTGATATTAAGATCTATCAAATATGATGATGAGGTATATTACAAAAGTTTACAAAGACCTTGCTTATATAAACAAGGTGTGATGAACTGCCTAATGTAAAACATTAAATGACTTGTGTCATTATTTAATTACCTAGGATACCATAATTAAATAAATTTAACAAGACAAGATAGGATACTTGATCTTATTTAGACAACTAAGACTTCTAGTAATATGTCTAGGATCTAAGTGGACTTAATATGTAAATAGGACCCCACTAATTAACTAGTTAGGTAAATTGCCTATTTACATCAACAAATACCCTTAGTTTTATGAGCTAGAGGATGAAACCCCTTTGGCCCCATTGAATAGAATCTTTTGGAGGTCATAAGAGAGCTCAATATTCATGGATCTATCATCTAATCTACAATGTGTTGGTAAAACTAGAAAACTATTGTAATCTTTTTTCATATAATTTTTAGTGTTGGATGTTGCTATTATAATTATCATCTTCACTATTGTTGTAATTTTTTCCTTCTATTAAAATTGTGAAGGAATTTAATATTATTATATACTTTATATTTAGATTAAAATTTTCATAATTGATCTCTCTTAATATTATAAGCCCAATTAGTAATAGTTTAAAGCTTGTGATAAAATAGGAATTTTGTTATCTTGGGTAAAATATTAAAGAAGAGAGTTAATGATCAAAGTTAGTCTTTAGGATTTTTGTGAAGGAGAGATTATAGGTTTACTAAATTTGATTAAAATAATAACTTGTAACTTATTTGTTTAAAATTATCGTCAGGGTTATAATAGTTTAATCATTAGGGTTTTGAAGGGGAAATCTTAGTGCTTTTTTTAGTTTTAGGCTAAATATTTAAATAAAGAATTAATAGAACCTAAAATAACTTGACCAACCCATCACATATTTCAAGTTTTATTTTAACCAACAAGAAATAGGGATAAGAAGCATTCGTAGATGCTTTCAAACACACATTGATAAGTAGATAAATACTCTTTTGTGTAAAACCATAATTAAAATACAAAATAAACATTGAGGAGCACAAAGCCCTACCTCAAAGCCTTCAAAATAATTTACAATAAAGTATTGGTAATTCCCAAATTTAATTTCTTAAAGATCTAAGTCAATTCTTCAAGCTCTAGAAAACTCTTTAGGCTTTACAACTATATTTTAATCTCAAGAATACTCTCTAATTATTCAAGAAAAATCTCTAACTCTCAAGAACACTAAGTTCTTCTTTATCATTACCTTTATGCTCTAAATTCTCTAAATAAAAATGGAATAATGAATTCAAAGTGAGCTAACCCCTTCTCTTACTATTCTCCTAGGTTAAAAAATACTTTACTCAAGTTTTCAAATCCTAGTTAATGAAATGGTGATACTTATATCCATTTTCTTCCTCAAAAGAAACCAAATTCAACAAAGGTAGCTCTAGGATTTGAAAGATTAATTCAAATAATTAATAAAATACAAGGATAATACTCATGATGAGTTCTAGTAGTATCTTATTTTCATAGAATATTGCTACATCTCTCTCTATTTTATAGACTTGGTACACTTAATGCATTGTTAAAAACCTTTTAACTATTTAAGAATGAATAAATTATCTGCTTTAAGTTCTTTCACTTTCATGGCTAATTTGTTTTGAATGAATATTGGATGATTTCCTATTTCCATGCATGCATATTTATGTTTCTATGACAAAAATAGTTGGAGGATCTAGGGTTTGAACATTCCAGATCTCTTTGGAGTTGGTCATAAAGGAAAGCGACTAGCTCCAAAGAGGGTAGTAGAGCTTTAGAACAAGCCATAGAATTCTAGAGTGAGTGGGTTGTAGAGCTATGGAGTGAATTGTAACATTCAAAAATGACACTCCAAGTGATGATGATCTACCCACATTCCTTCCATATCAATGATAGTTCAACCAAATTCACTCCCCAATTTCAATATTGATAGGTGTTATAGAAGAATATAATTTTTTGACTGCCTACAACTCACTTTCTTGCATTCAATTTAGATCAAACTCAATTCATTTAAATAATTAAAATTTGTGTTGAAGGAAATTTCCTTTAATTATAAGATGACTGTATCCCCTCACATATTCAACAAAAGACATCTCCTATCTAATTTGTTGGCATCTTCTATTAAATAAAGAGATCACGGGTCTCAATAATAAAATATAAAAAAGAAGCTCAATTCAATTACATTAGTTTCCTCATTTTATTTTTGGTTTTTAGCTAGAGAATAAGGCACAAAGATATAAAAGAGTCATTTGATCTCCATTGGATAGATCCTTACTTTTTATTGTTATAAATTTCATTTTTTTGCTCTTTTTCATTTTACCTGCATGTGGTCCCATTAGAATACAAACATGAAGGAAATGTTAGCTTCAGAAGATCCCTATAAAAGAAGAGTTGAGCCCACTCTACTAGAAGAAGGTGATTTTTGGGCGTTCTTATCATTTGTAAGTTTTCTTTAGTAGGTGTTGCTATGATGTGTTGTGATTAAATTAGTTATATTCATTACTCATTTCTATCAACCTACAATAATTCTAAAATCCTAAAAATCCTAAAATTAAAACAAAAACATTTATCTTTTATCATTTATTTCCCATGCATTAATCTTTTTAATTTTATCTTTTAGTATTCCCTTTCCATGCATTAATTTTTTTTAGTTTTATTTCAACTTATGTGTTTAATTTCCATGCATTATTTTAGTATAGATGAGCTTTTTATTTGATTTCAAATTTAGTAGTGAATAGATACTAGAATATATCAATGGATTCCATGTGAGTTTTTATGTTGCAAGAAAGAGAATAGGAAGTGAAATCTCAGTTAGATCAATCTACTTTGTCACTATCATAGCTTAGGAATCACACCATCTTGAATTCCTCCCAAATCCTTACCATAGACAACTCTAGACAACACCTTGGATTGATTAAATTAAATGATATGAAATTAGATGACTACAATGAACCTATCATTCCTAGAACCATTGTCTAGGAATAATTATTTAGTGAAGGTGTTGGTAGGGTTTGTAATCAAAGTATTATGGTTTATGATTAGGCCTAGAGACATTCTAGGCCACTTCATAAAGGAACCCCTAGTCAACACAACAAAAGAACTACATTTGAGATCCATTTTGAGGGATTCATCAAACCAATTATCAAGTCAAGAATCACACACACACCCTAGGCATTACATCACCATCGTATAAAGCATTATGGGTGAGTAGGGACCAAGCAATTTGACTTTATCATAGTCAATTTCCCTAAATCTTGACAAAATTGAGCCCCCTATGAAAAACATATCCCCATTAGTGTTATTGAAATTTTGATGATGTTTTTTTAACGTTCAAGTCAATTTTTATTTAATTCAAAGTCCATGTCAAACATATGACTATGAGATTGATAACCAAAAATTGAAACTAGATTCCCTTCCACCTTGAAGGAATAAACTTTGTGTTGGTTCATGGGATTAAATATTGATTCCATACACACATGGAAGGAAGTGGAGACTATTTTTTTGATAAATATCAAGATTATTACAGAGTTTGGGATAGGAAAGAAGAAATTTTATGTATGAAAAAAATGGAAGATGAAAACTTGGAAGATTATGTTGATTGTTTCTTGTTTATCCATAGAAGGTGTGGCAGTATTTTGGATAAAGAAATTATCAAAACCATTTTCTTGAGAGGAATATATGAAGATTATAAGGAATCATTAAACCTTATAGGGAATCAAGATATAAAAAAGTTGGATTTTAGGGAGAATATAGAGGTCTATAGGAATTACAAGTTCCACACCCGATCTAATAATAGGATTCTCAAAAAGGGAAAAAAAAATAGTGATATTTTTTGGCAGTTGTTGTCATTGATGTCAACACTAAGGAGATTGTTGGTAGCTATTGTCATTGATGTCAACACTGATTGTTGGTTGTCATTGATGTCAACACTTGAGAAGTAAGTTGTTAGTCCTTGCTATTGGTTGTCACTAGTATACTCAATTTGGGATAACATTGGTGATGAAGTTCATGGTTGGATGTCATGCCTTATCAAAGAAGAATTGCTTAAGTTCATGATTGGATGTCATACCTTATCAAAGAAGAGTTGTTGAAGTTCATATAATGCATTATTACTATCAGCAGAGTTGATTTCATACATTTGATATATTCAGATGAGGATTAGAAGCATGACTGATCAAAGAGAGATGTTGTTGAAGGTATATAGTATGTCTTATGCTCTCTCTTGATGTTCTTGATGAACTATGTGTTGCTAAAAGGAAGTTTTGGATTATGTAAGTTACTTAACGGTTTTTGGTTCAGGAGGCTGCATTGAAGTATGTCTGGGAGAATGCTTTACATCCCTCCACTATTGATCCTTTTGTCTTGTGGTTTAGTATTCAATGTTAGTGTTTTGAGGATGTTGCACTCCTATATTTTTAGGTCACCTATGTTGCTGAGGAGATCTTTGTGAATTGATGAAGGTTGGCAGTGTTGTTGGTTGTCCATACTAGTCTAGGAATTGCTTTGCATTTCTCCACATTGATGTCTTTGCTCTTGCGGCTTGGTGAATGTTCTCTCAATGTATGTGTAGTGTCTCAGTTCCAATCTCTTATGTTGAAGTGGTCCACAAGTTATTCTACTAATGCTACATCATTTGGCCATGTATTTTGTGCTCCCTGAATGAAGTATTCTATACATGTTTGATCAACAATGGCTGTTAATGGCATGACAGTATGAATGAAGTGTATGAAAGTGGTATTGGATGTTTAGGGAACATCCCCATGTGATCCATATATTGCTAATTGGCTTCTTTGGTGCCATATTATGTCTTGAGTTAGCTTTCTAGGATATTTGTGGATATCTAGCCGACAAGGCTTGTTCCTTTGCTTGTGTTGTGTGCTTGGGGGGCTACACTATCAATGGAAGATATTTTATGATAGATTTGGGTCTGATCTATCTTTCTTAGTATTGCATCAAGTTAATTCAATAAGAAGTATGTTTATGGGTCGACTAGTTATGTGCTTCAACGTTTCATCCACATGTTTCCTTTCTTGCATGTAAATTGCATCACATTGTAAGAAATGCTAAGAGTTTATTTTTATGTGGTCCTCTCTATCTTTTGGATCACATTGTAAGAAGTGCTAAGAGTGTTTTTTTTGGTCCTCTCTATCTTCTGGATAGGACTGCATTATGTTTTAGTGGCTGACTAGTTGATTTCATTGTTTATCCTTTTCCTGGCCAACCTAATTGAAGTTTTGAAGTGTTGTAGTGGATATAAATGCAAGATCATTTTAGATGCAACAAAATTGAGAAGTGTACAAGTGTGAAGAAGTGGGTGTGTGAATTGTATTGAATATCCAACAATGATAGTGCTAAAGTGTGTGAAAGGAAAGATCAATTGAGCTATAACACCTGGTCAACAAAGTGTTGTGTTGGTAATCATTGTAATTATTTCTAAATCATATTGTATCCTACTCTAAGATAGTGAATCTCATCAGGTCCCTATATGTTGCTCTTGAAGTCATGTTGTCTTCAGTCCGACAAGCCCTTTGTATCTTGCTCTAAGGCAGTGAGCCTTCTTGCAAGTTTTTTTGGCATTGAACCTTATACTGTGAGTTAACTCTCACCGTGGTTTTTCCCTCATTAGGTTTTCCATTTAAATCTGGTGTTTTCCTTGTGCATGTGTGTGTTCCCTATTTCTCTTTGCTACTAATCTCGTTAGAAGTATAATTGCTTTATATTTCATTATTCAAGAAGTGTTGAAGTTGTTAAGGATTCAAACTACTATATCATTCTTTGTTACTATGTTGCTTAAAGGTTTTATGATCTGGTAAAGAAGGTTGTATTATGTTGAAAGAGTTAAGTTTTTGAAGGGATTAAGTTTTGATAAGATTGATTCACCCCCCTCTTAGTCTCTGGAAGTGATCAACAATTGGTATTAGAGCTAGGTTCCTTTGTAGAAGCTTAATAGCTTGAGGAAAAGATCCAGGATGACACATGATAGTTCATATAAGGGTCCTAGGTATGATGGGGCTAATTAATCCTTCTGGAAAATGAGAATGGAAGGACACCTAAAATCTCTTGGGTTTGGTGTGTGGAAATCAATCAAAATTGGTTATACTTCTCCTAACACTCCTTTTACAAATCTAGTTGAAATTAGACTATATGAGTGTAATTCCAAAGTCAAGAATGCTATCTTGTGTGGATTGGTTGATTCAAAATTTTGAAGGTGATGAATTGTAGTTCTACCAAAGATGATTGGGAAAATCTTAGCAACATATATGAAGGAGATACTAAAGTGAATCAAGCCAAGATATAGATCTTTAAGAGCAAGTTTGAGACTCTAAGGATGATAGAAGATGAAGACATTGTAAGCTATATGCTCTGGGTACAAGAAGTTGTCTTTGGAATCTTTGGACTTGGTGGAGAAGTGAATGCAAGTGAATTGTGAAGAAGGTTTCAAGATCTCTCCCAAAATATTACAATCACAAAGTGTCTGCCATTGAAGAGTCAAAGGACTTGGATTTGTATTAGTTGATGAAATGTTTGGTAGTTCTTACTGCCTTTGAGATGAGATAGTTTGATAAAGATGTTCCAAAGAAGGAAGTTGCATTCAAAATACTGAAGATGAAGCTACTAATCAAAATGATGACCTTGAAGAGGCTGAAGCAAACTTTGTGAGAATATTGAAGGCATTGACAAGTACAAAGGTAAGTTACCATTCAAGTGTTTCAATTGTGGAAGTATAGGTCATTTTGCATCTAAATACCCTTTTAAACAATCTGATGATATCAATAAAAGAGATAAGGTTAAAGAAAGTAGTGGCTCCTCTAAAGATAAGGAGAATGATTCAAATGATGAAACTCTCTATGGTTTTCAATATTGCTGATAAAAAGTGTTATATTGAGAAATGCAAGGAATCCGACTCTTTATGAGATGAAGATATGTTTTCCTTTGATATGGATTTGGAATTTTTGGAATCTAAAGGTTGGGACTTCAATTCAAATGATTGTGGAATATACTTTGAAGGAAAAATTTGGTCTACTCTGGAAGACCTAAATGAAGCAAATGGACTAAATAAAAAATATGAAACTTGCTTGCAAAATCAAAGAAAATTACAAATTGAAAATACAAGTTGAAAAAGGAAAATAATGTGAAATCAAACTAAAAGAGGCATAATGTATGATCTCTGATTTGAAAATAAGGATAGAAGAAGGAAAGAAGATTGAAGATTGCTTGAAGCTCAATGATAAAATTGCTAAATATTTAAAGCTTGAGGAGGAGATTGTCACTCTCAAGAATGCTTTGAAAAGAGAAAAATAAAAAATTGACAAAGGAGAGAAGTTTGGTCCTGAGGTTAGCTCCAAAACATTTGAAAGGCTTGAAACAAAGGAAAAAGCTTACACTGAAGACTTTAGAAAGAATGGCTCCGAAGATGCAAAGACTGTTTAGAATGGTAAGAAAGAAAGAGGATCCAATCCTAATTGAAAGAAAAAAGAATTTGGAAGTCCTCCATCTACAAAACAACATGATCCTTCTAGGTTCAATCAACCCTTTCAAGGTTACTATTTTTATTGCAATATTTTTGGACACAAGGCTATTGATTGTAGGATTAGAAGGAATGATAACATGGGTAGAAGATCATTTATGCCTCAAATAAACAATACTATTTTATTTCATGGATATTGTTATGCTTGCAACAACTATGGTCACAACGCTCATGAGTGAAAATCCAAGGTGAATAGAAATAACCTTTTTCCAGAGCACAACATTGTGTGATACAAATGCAATAATATGGGACATAAGATAAACTAGTGTACAAGTGGCTTTGCTAAGCCACCAGTTCATAGAAAGGTTGAATCCCATAATCAACAAAAGAAGGGAAATGAAAAGATTTGGAAAGAAGCCCGTGAGAATAAGGATGATACTACACTTGTGCACTCTATAGAAGATTCTAAGACAAACCGAGATAGAGCATTATCTTAGGGGGATATTTCACTTGCAGAATCTTTTTTCCCCTTGAAAAGAAAAAGTGGTTGAAGATTTCAGCATGAAAGAATATTTGGATCAGATTAGTTAGTGTGCAGATTTACTGTGCATAAATGGACCTTCATTGAAGATCTTGGTGAAGGTAGATGGTGTGTAAATTTTGGTACACTTGTTTTGATTGATATCATTCCATTTTGGTGTACCACACATAAAGATAAAGTCTCAGAAGAATAAGAAATTCATGGTGTATTCTCTTTGGTTAAGTACAGGTATTTTGGTTCGCTCCTCTCTGTAGAAAAGGGTTTTGTCTTGTGGTCTAGAAGTTAAGATTAATCAAGGTGTGAAGGTATTATATCCAAGCTTTCAATTTTTTATACCTGCTGAAGTGAAAGATACTGGTGATAGAGTTTTGAACTGACATAGTGAAGAAATGTTGAAGGCTTGTTGGAATGTTCTAGAATTCTTTTAGAAGCAAAGTATTGTCCATACAAATCTATGGAGATGTTCAGTGCATGTAATCTTGACATATGAGATAATTTGGCATGTCACAAAGCTCTATTTTTGTATAAGCAGTGTGCTATGATTTCCATATGTTCTTCAAAACATATGATACTTGTATGCCAACTGGTGCTTGATCAAATCAATTAAATGAGTTGGTGTAGTTGTCATGTTTTCTCTACATGCGGTATGTTTGGTTACTAGATTTCAAGCCAATCCTAAGAAATATCATGAGGAATTTATGAAAATAATCTTTAGATACTTAAAGGGAACTCCAGATTATGGCCTATGGTACAAAAAGGATCAAAATTTCTCTTCGAGTGCCTATATTGATGTTGATTGGGTAGGTTGTGTTGATGATTAGAGTACAAGTGGAAGTGCATTATTTTTGGGAGACATATTGGTCTCATGATTTTGTAAAAAGTAGGATTCAGTGTCTTTGTCCACAACAGAAGAAAAATATATTGCTACAACATCTTGTTGTACTCGGGTGCTTTGGATGAAGTAGACTTCGAAGGATGTGAAGATGGTTTATGATGAACCTATTCCTATACTTTGTGACAATACAAGTGCAGTTAACATTTACAAGAATATGGTAATGCACTCAAGAACTAAACACATCTCAATTTGGTACCACTTTCTGAGAGAGAAGGTTGGAAAACATGAATTCAGAATGGAGTATGTGCCTACCAAGGACCAGATTGCAAATATTTTCACTAAGGCACTTTCAAAGGATACTTTTGAGTATCTTCGATAGAATTTAGGGGTTATTGCCCCTCCTAATTTAACTAGATACATAAATGGTGCATTTATTTAGGGGGAGAAATTTGTGTCATATCTTTTTTCCCTAGATTTATGTATGCTACTGCTCAGGGGGAGTTGGTAGTAAGGGGGAGTTTGCTCCAATTGTAAAAAAATTGTTGGTCAAAGGGGGAGTATGTATTGTTGTTTCAATAGAATATCTTTTTCCCTTTGTCCCTAAAATAATGTCTTGCTACTTTGTGCAAGAGTGTATGGCCCTTTGTCTGTGATGTCAAAGGGGGAGCATGAGTAGTGCACGTTTCCATCAATGCCAAAGGGGGAGATTGTTGGCAGTTGTCATTGATGTCAACACTTGAGAAGTAAGTTGTTAGTCCTTGCTAAATTAGTTGTCACTGTTATACTCAATTTGGGATAACATTGGTGATGAAGTTCATGGTTGGATGTCATGCCTAAGATCAAAGTATAATTGTTGAAGTTCATGACTGGATGTCATTCCTTACCAAAGAAGAGTTGTTGAAGTTCATATAATGCATTCTTGCTATCAACTGAGTTGGTTTTATAATGATATATTCAGATGAGGATTAAAATAATTGAGAGGAGAATTAGAAGCATGAATAATTAAGGAGAGATGTTGTTGAAGGTATACAATATATCTTATGCTTTCTCTTGATGTTCTTGATGAAGTATGTGTTGTTGAAAGGAAGTTTCGGCCTTCGTAAGTTGCTTAAGTGTTTTTGGTTCAGGAACCTACATTGAAGTCTATCTGGGAGAATGCTCTACATTCCTCTGCTATTGATCCTTTGGTCTTGAGATTTGGTATTCAATGTCAGTGTTTTGTGGATGTTTCACTCCTATATTTTTAGGTCACTTGTGTTGTTGAGGAGATCTCTGTGAATTGCTAAAAGTTGATAGTGTTGTTGGTTATCTAGACTGGTCTGGGAAATACTCCACATTTCTCTATATTGATGTCTCTTCTCTTGCAGCCTTGGTGAATATGCTTCTCAACATATGTGCAGTGTCTTAGTTTCAATCTCCTATGTTGAAGTGTTACACAAGTTGTTCTACTAATGCTACATCATTTGATTACGTATTATGTGCTTCCTAAATGAATTATTATGTACCTATTTCATCTGTGGTGGCTATTGATGACACAATAGTATGAAAGTGTTGTTGGATGTTTAGGGAACATATCCATATGGTCCACACATTTCTAGTTGTTCACTTTTATGTTGGGTATTATGTCTTGAGTTGGATTTCTAGGATATTTGTGGATATCTTGCCGGCAAGGGTTGTTCCTTTGCTTGCATTGTGTGTTTGGGGGATTTCGATAGCAAAGGAAGATGTGATATGATAGATTTGGGTCCTAGCCTATCTTACTTAGGGCCACATCAAGTTAATTCAATAAGAAGTATGTTTATGGGTTGACTGGTTATGTGCTTCAACATTTCATCCACACATTTCCTTGATGCCAACTTAGGTCGATGTGCACTTGCGTGTAAATGATTTTGGATCACATTGGAAGAAGTGCTAAGAGTTTTTTTTGTCCTCTCTCTCTTTTGGATAGGATCGCATTATGTTTTTTTGGCCGACCAGTTGATTTCATTGTTTATCATTTTCTTGTCTGACCTAATTGAAGTTTTGAAGTGTTGTAGTGGATATAAATGAAAGATCATTTCAGATGCAACAAGATGGAGAAGTGTACAAGTGTGAAGAAGTGGGTGTGTGAATTGTATTGAATATCCAATAGTGATAGTGCTAAAGTGTGTGAAAGGAAAGATCAATTGAGCTATAATGCCTTAGTCAATAGAGTGTTGTATTGGTAATCATTGCAATTCTTTCTAAATCATATTGTATCTTTCTCTGAGATAGTGAATCTCATCAAGTCCCTATATCTTACTCTTGAAGTCATGTTGTCTTTAGTCCAACAAGTCCTTTGTATCTTTCTCTAAGATAGTGAGCCTTCTTGCAAGCATTTTTGGTAGTGAACCTTATACGATGAGATAACTCTCACTGTGGTTTTTCCCTCATTAGGTTTTCCATGTAAATTTGGTGTTTTCCTTGTGCATGTGTGTGCTCTTTGTTTATCTTTGTTGCTGATCTGGTTAGAAGTAGAATTTCTATATCTTTCATTGTTCAAGGAGTGTTGAAGTTGTTAAGGATTCAAATTGCTATATCATTCTTTGTTACTATGTCGTTTAAAGGTTTTTTGATCTGGTAAAGAAGGTTGTCTTGTGCAAAAAGAGTTAAGTTCCAAAAGGGATTAAGTTTTGATAAGACTGATTCACCTTCCTCTCAATCTCCGAAAATGTTCAATAGATATCACCAAAGTAATGGAAGAATTGATTAATCTCAGAACTTACATTATTCTTTATCTGAACACCATGTTAGAAAAGGTACAAGTTAACAAGAAAATTACTATACCATTATTTATCTACTACTTGTTATGCATAGGGAAGCACCCAATTATAGAATATCCTTTGAATCAAACTGAGGTGTGTGGAATTTGTGAGAATAAACATTCCACCGATGAATGTATTCTATTGCACAAAATAAAAATTTGATTCAAGAAAACACCCCAATTCAATGAAGAACTCAAATCCATTGGTAAGAGGCAAGCAATTCTTATTTTAACCCATGCCCTAGATAGTTTGGGCCTAGAAATCCTCCAAATGGGGACTAAACCAATGGTTTGGGCCTTAGGGAGGTCCAAATATATATATTCCACCATAATAAATGCCACCATAGTGGGGATCACCTTGGTTTGTGCTTGAGTGGATCAACTCATCATGGACCATTCCTTGTGGAAAAATATAAATCAATACCAACAACCCTATGCACCTCAACATAATCAAGGAACAAGGAATTATGGGAATTAACCTTAGGTTTTTCTAAATCTACCATCTCAAACATCATCTCCAAATCCCAATGAACAAGTAAATAAACTATTTTTTCTTCTCATCATATGCTAAATCCTAAGAATAGTTGATTGCATCAACCAATCTATAAATAGACCAAAATATTGTAACACTAAGCATGATAAAACTTATTGATATCTAGTTATGCTCATGAAAAATTCTAACATAACCTTCCTTAGTAGATTGACATATGGATTTTCCCACTAATACTAAAGAAGGGCCCTTAAAACTAGAGACTCCTAGCCCAATACTGATTCCCTTTCTGAGTAGCAACAAGTCATTGTTGTTCTAGAGGACTCTAGAAAAATCCATAAAGATTTGAACCATTCTCAATTGATAAGAGAACTCTGAAAGATTAACATAAAATTTACCTTGCTACATTCTATTAAATATATCCCTAAAATAAACCAAACCATCAAGAGCCTATGTTTATGTAGTGTCGTAAATTATGCTCCCTAAAGGTGAAAGCACAATTTCATGCTTTATTTGGGGCTTGCTTTGTTTTCCATCCCATTAGTGTATTTTAGAAAAACTCCTTAGCCTTGACCTTTCCATTCAACTCAAGAGAACGTATCAATGCTTTCTTAAAGTAAATTCTCGATCATATTTCACCATTTTAACCTCAACAAATGTTCATTTTTTGGATAAGTTTTGATTAAGTAGACCCTAAATTCAAGGATCACACTTAAATGTGTGCAAAATAGTTAGATAGGGGGTTGGGCGCCCTAGACCAAATGTTTTTCCTGATAATTTTGATCTTTAATTTATATCGGTCTCTAATTTATGAGATGTGAATTCAAATTTGAGATTTGGCAGTAAATTAATCTCAAAAATTAAAATTAAATAATTCGACCTACACTTTATTTTATTCCTATGTTTCACTATTTAAAGATGAATTATTTTTCAAAAAAAAGGCAATAAAATATACAACAAAGCTATGCCAAGATTCACATCCTATTTTATAAAATTACAAAAGCAATTTTTAGATTTGACCAAGTTATCACAATGGTTGGAGTTTGATGCTAATGGAAGAACTAGTTGGAATATAGGTTTTGGAGATAGCTTTGGCTTCCTTCAAGCACCTAATGACTTGTTTTCAATGTGTTCTCATCTTTAGACTTTGATCTCCTTGCTGTCCTAAGTAAGGTATTTGAATATTTTGATTTTCCATTGGGTATTTGACTTTCTCTTGGGTTAATCTTGATTGTACCATTTAGGAATCCTTCTCTAACACATTTGAGTAGGTATTTTGTCATTTACTTTTCATTTTAGCTCATTACAACCTTAGACACACTTAAGGTTCAGAGCACACACTTTATCCATCAACAAATCAACTATTCATGGAGGTAGAAATACCTAAATGGGGGTTTGAACAAGGAAAATCCTATATAGCCACCCCTTTTCCTCTCTTTGTTGTGATTTTATAGGTTCAAATCCAAAGATGACAAGTTGTAGAATGGAAAAAGGTATGTGCAGACCTATATGTTACATACTAGGGTTTTGCAAGTCATAAAGTACACTTCTTAGTCAAGGGTGCCCTAACCCTTGATCTCCCAATTCAGGCCAAAATTTGTATGAAAAGTGCACACATCTCTCCCTTTTTTAGATCTATCATCTTTCTATCAATTTTTAGTTTTGTCCATGTAAATAAATCAAGTTTTCAATTTAGGTTTGATAACAAAATTAGGTTAATAAATTCACATAAAATTAAATCAATTTTCAAGGCAACAAATGAACCAAGTCTAAGGAATATTAGCTCTCTTTCTAGGTTGTTAGCCAATCTTGACATCCTTTTTGGCTTGGATTCTAATGTTGATGTGAAGAAAGATTGATACAGGGTATTCTACTTGTTATATCTACAGTCTCTTTTTCCACATCACATTTTGGTGAACCTGACATATCCTACAATAGTAAAATCTTCTGATTTTTATAGCATATTCTTAGATCTGAAATATCATTCCAAGCTTTAGACTTGAATATCTTCACATTTGTAAAAATTGTGTTTACATTGAAAAAGATGTGTTATTTCTTTATTTTTTGCAAAAAAATGAAATCGTCTCATTTCAATTTTAGTAATACATTAGATCTATGATTGAATTTGGTATTTTATGAGTTAGTGCATGAATTGGTTCAACATTATAGAATTTTGGAATAATTGGAAACCCTAGTTCATGCATTAGGTGACATTTATAAACAAAAGTGGGAATATTATAAATTTCTTAGTCCTGTACAGTATTAGGCTTGGACTATCATAGTCTCAGATCTCTCTATACTATAGTACCTATGAACACTTTCAAAAATCCAAAAACTTACATCTTTGGTCAAGGTCACCCATGCCCTTGACCTACTCATTTCTACTCAATTTTATATAGTAGTTTTACCTTTGTAACCTCTATTTAGATCTGGACCCTATATCTGGAAAATTATCTTGTAGCAGACCTAATCTGCTATGTGGGATCAAATTCACCTTAAGAAACCAAAACATAAGAAATTACATATTTTAATTGGTATTTTATCTTTGATTTCACATCAAATTTCAGTTATATCTTTAATCTCTTGGAGGAAGTAAGGTCATCCAATCATGTCATATCTCTTTTTACAAGACTTTCATGTATTTGACAAGTCTTTTAGTAGTAATGATTTTGATATGTTAAATGAAGCCCTTGATGACTTCATCTCATCCCAATTGTCCTCTAAGACTCAAAAAAAATTTATATGTGAAAGATTAATAAATGTAATAGATTCAATAACACCACAATTGATTATTTATCCTCCTCTTAAACCTCAACCACAAAATCAACCTGTTCTCATTATTAGGCCTCCTTAAAATCAATAATAAGTAGTGAGAGTGTTTTGTTTGATGTTCCAACATTTTAATTTGGTAATAGAGCTAATGGGAGGTCCATCAACCATTATTGAAGAACCACCAGATGATAGTGATGATGACTTCATTGAAGATGAGCAATTTGTTCTATTTTGAAGAGACCGACACTTTGAAGACAAGGAAGGATGTAGTAGAAGTTAGATAGATGCTCAATATTTTGAGATATTTGTGGATCAAAGAAACTATACCTCATTGGGGTTATGCGATATACATGTGAGGATTGGTGTCCAATAGTTCAGGGGAGATACAAAAATCTGGAAATTTAGCATCATACCTTTATGAGGGTGATGAGACACTTCATGTGCATATGGTGTCCAATAATGTTGGGAACTTGGATTATAATTAGGTGACTATACTTGGGAGCAGCTTGAAGAAAGCTTATTGATCCAAGAACTATTTTCAAAGAACAAGTTCTACATAATTTATTTCTCATTATTTTATGTTGTTATGTTATGGCATTAAGAGGGGGTGCTGGAATATACACTCCAACATAATTGTTAGTTGTTGGAATAAATCATAATGGAATTGTAATCATGTTGTGTATGTGTCATCATGTATTGTAGAGGTGTCCTGTTTGTTGTCTATTAGTTTTGGTTCTTTTTAGTTATCTCCAGTTTGCTGCTCTAGTTAATTGTCAATGTAATTACCATGATTATAGGAAGTTGTTGAATCTTCTTCTCCTATAAATATGAATTCCTTGTTTATGAATAATGAGCAGTGACAGTGTTTTGTTTGTTGTTCCAAATTTTTAATAGTACTAGTAGATCATCAAAGTGGTAGGAATCATATAGACTGCTGAACTTAAAAAAAAATTCTTCCAAGTCACTTTGGAATTACTACTTGCAAGGATAATTTAATTACAGATGCTAAGCCATGATTTATAGTTTTGGAACCTTAGAGATTCACATTTTTGGGTATCTCCAACAAAAAATTGTCAATATGGATTTTTATTTTAATTTAGAAAAATACAATTTACAAGATTAACTTAAACATAATACCTTTTGTATTTATAGATGTCATATAAATAAAATAGCAATAGAAATTTATGTGAAATAGACCACACATGAATTAAATTACTAAATGTATATATATAATCCCCATACAACATTAGTCTTGTCAACTATTTATATTATACATATAATATAAATATAAAAAACATGGATGCATACTGTCAATCTCCTCTTTTTAATATTTAGTGGATCCCCTTAATACTAAATTTTGGGAGATGTTTTCCACCTAATCCCACAACCTCTAAATCAGCTCTTGGCATCTTTGTATATTTGTTTCATCCCTTTATAGCCACCATTTCCTTGTTAGATGTAGACACTGTATGATATGGGATTTGGTAGATACCTCTTAAGCCTAATGCAGAAGAATAATGTGTAGGAACTTGATTCCCTCCCTAAAGCGAGATTGATTATGTTCCCTCATGTCAATGCCATCCTTTGAAAATGAAGCAGGTGAACTATTTTTATTATATTCAGCATCACGCTAGTTACCAAGATGACTTATGAAATCTCCCTTGTTTTCATTTGTCTCCTACATCTGCTCCCTGTTTGCTGCTTGAAAACAACACAGACAATTGGCATTCCTCGTTCTTTTATGTGGAATCAAATTATAAGCTAATTACATGCAAGAGAACAAAATCTTCATTACCTTAATTCCTTTAAATTTTTCAAGATAATATAACTTTAAAAAATAATAGAAAATAGCTTTAAGCTTTTTTGTACATTTGTGTTGCAAGAGCCTGTCAATGTATTTTTTGTTGATTTTTTGTGAATAATTATAGTATCAAATAACAAAGATTTAGTGCATCTGTTCATATTTACAGTAACATATTGGAAGAGGTCATATAAGCACCAGTTCTGAGGAGAAAGTAATACTATTTATTAGCACAACTTACAAGTTCTTCGTGAATATTGTTTTTATAATCAAATCAATAAACAATATTCACGAACAATATGAACTGTGAAAACTTGATATCGTGATTATTAGGATTTAATTGTGTAGTCTCACGAGTCAAACTCATTGACCCATTGACTTGTAAGACTACACGGCTGAATCCTGATAGCAATATCATAAAAACACACTGTGGAAAATGCCCCCTACTTATCAACTTGATATCATTAATTAAAGTTCCTCATATATATTTTGCCTTCTAATTACATGCATAATGGTTTTTCCATGCTACATGCTTCTTGTTTGAACTAATCATTTTATTTGCTGCAACTTATAGTTTATCATTCCTTTGTGGAAGGGAGCTGGGTATACATCAATTTTTATTCAAGGTTTGCCACATCATTATGTTTGAGATGAAAATGTCTGAATTTCTCAATAAATTTTGTGTTGATGTGTAACAATCTATTCCAATACAATTTTTTTTCTATTTCCTTTAGTAGAAAGGATAAAACCTATCTTCTTTATCTCTTTTTCTTTTTATGCTTTGTATAGTAATCAACATTTGTTCTATTTTGGGTGTACATTTCCCCTTAATTCACACAATATCTCTATGCTAATAGATTAGCAAGGGCTTTCAAAAATGTCAAGGAATTACTTTGTATTGTCTTTTGAATAGAAACACAACTTTTAAAATATCTAAATCAAATATTTTGGATAAAAAGTTTCCAAAAGAATATATAAATATGTATTTTCTGTGTGTCTAGATTCTGTTTGTATAATTGGTTTGAAGAAAATTAATTAAATACTAGTTATTTAATTAATAAATCTTTAATTCCTCTACTTATAATAAATTGCAAAATTTATTTATATAGTTCACTTTCTTAAATTCTATCTATCTTAAATCATTTTCTTCTTGTTTTAATTAAATAAACAACTTTAATTAGTTAGTTTTGTTTAATTAACTCCCTTTTATTAAATTTGAATTTTATATTTGAATTTGAGCACATTTCTACTAACTTCTCATCTTTCACCTCATCATGTGTCTCATGAAAATGAATATTCTTAATATTCAAATTGGCATTTATCTCAACACATTATAACCAATTTTGAGACACTTGGCTCTCTCCTTCATTTGATTCTTCTCACACTTGGCAATTTGTTCCACTAAAGGGAACACTCTCCTTGATTCTCTCTAACCTCTTCACTTTCGACTGTTCATCTCTCTAGATCAAATCCAGACTGTTGAATCCTACCACATCAACTTATGCCTTGGAGAAATCTATAAGTACAGTTCCATTTACAACATTTCATATAGAGAATTGAGCATAAGTACATTATGCAGAAATTTCCTTAGCATTTGTTATCTTAGCATCATCTTAGTATTGAGCATTTTAGCATTTTCATATTAGTATCATTTAGTTTAATCAATCATGGCATTAGCACTAGCTGCATCTTAATTTCTATAGTTGCATCATAGCATTTCCATTATCAATATCAATAGCATTATCATAATATTTGCACAATCATATACATCATATCATTTAGCAATCAATCATGTAGAAAGGTTTATTGCATTTCCAACATCTCGTTCTTCAGGTTGTCATTTTAAGAGTCATGTGCATACACAAAATTTGAGAGCCACAATGACTTCATAAATCCTTGGAGATAGAGAACAATGGGACGACATTAGAGAGTTTATTCTTTCAATTTGATTATTGTTATTTGAGTTCTCTCTAATATAATGTTTCATTGATTGTGTTGTATTACTTGCTTTTGCATTTACACATTTTAATACCTCACAATAAATTTTGGCACCCACTGTGGGGCCTAGCCCCGTGTTTAACATTTTTTGGAAATTTTTTGTTCTTAGGTTTGATCATGAATTCCAATGTAGTGCACCCGAAGCATCTTTTAGCGCATCTAACTGCTCTTTTGGCGCATCCAGTTCCTGTTCTGGCACATCCGACTGTTCTTTTAGCGCATTCGGTCTCTATTTCAGCGCATCTGGCTACTCTTTTGGCGCATACAGGACTTTGGTTTTCTTTTTATGCTTTCTGAAATAGCACATTTAGTTTGTTTTGTAGCGCATCCAGTTAATCTTTTAACACATATGGTTTCTATTTTTGGCGCATTCAATTTTATTGCAGAAACTCATAATTTTGGAAACTAATTGATGTCTCTCTGTTTTGTAGGTGATTTAAACGCTATCAAAGACAATTATCTAAAATGACTAATGCTGTTTGTAGGGGCTGGAGTTAATTTTGTCTTCTTTTGATTAAATTAGGCACCTAGTTTAATTAAGATGTTAATGAACCCCATGTATACTGTGCTTGTAAAGTGATAGGCCTATTCTCTCCCCTTCACTGGGTGACCAAAATGCTAGAATCACTCCTTTGTTTATTGCAATAGCACCTTTAGAAGGCTTTCCGTAGTGGAAAAAATTACTCACCCTAGGTGAATGACCTAAGTGGGAACGACTAAAGCCAAGTATTCCAACCTACTATAATCAAATGTGATTGCGAGGAAACTCCTAGTCAATGGTAGTGTGCATTGATAACCATCCCCAAAACCTTTGTTCTAAGGGTTGGGAGGTCTCTTGGGGAGTTTATCATTTTTCTGCACCGAACATAAACCCTCACCAAGAAGCTTAAGTGTAGTAGCTAGCCGAGTCAATTTCTAAACATTTTTAATATTCATAGTGCAAGGGGAGGGAAGAATCTGCCCCCAAGATACTCACCATATAACTACCAAGGATTATTGGCCAAAAGTGGAGGATTCGACGTTGGTTAAGACTTGGGAAAGGAAAAAACACGGGCGCCCTCTAGGGGGTGACACAACTATGTGAGCTGACGTAGTTCTAAGACGTGGTTTGTGATATTATAAATGACCCTTGACATTAGAAAAGTGATTGATTTGTTTGCTATTGTGTAATACCTATGGAAATCAAAGGGATTAGACCAGATCCTTGAGCATACACTTAATGTTTAGTTTATAGGGTTAAACAACTATTTTACAACTTGCTGCTGTGTTTGAAATCATTTTTCAAGAGATCATCCATTGAAAACACTTAATTCACATGGTCCACAAACAAGAAAACCAAGCAAAATCATTGTTCAAAAGATCTTTCATCCAGAAAACACCCAATTCACTAAGTTGAAAATGAAAAAACCAGACAAACTTTCAAAATGGTGACCATCTCCAGTTTAGCACATTAGCTTCCTATTCTAGCACATTGGCTTCACCTTTCAACACATTGAGCACATATTTTGGCACATTTGGCTTACTTTTCCGTGCATCTAGCTTCTGTTTTAGCGCATTTGGCTCACCTTCTAGTGCATTTAGCTCATACTTTAGCACATTTAGTCCACTTTTCAGCGCATTTAGGCCATAGTCTGGTGCATTTTTCCCATTTTCTAGTGCATTTGCAATCTGTTTAGCACAAAGCTAAGTTGAACTTTTGCTAGATAATTTGAACTATACTCAAGGGAACTCTAGCGCATCTCTGGCTTTCTCTAACACATTTAGTCCACCTTTCAGCACATTTAGGCCATAGTTTGGCACATTGGCTTCATCTTTCAGCAAATTTAGTCCATGTTCTGACACATTTACCTTAGTTTCCAACACATCAATTTTCTGTTCTAACACATATAGAAGGGAAGTCTAGTGCATTGGCTTCACCTTTCAGTTCATTGAGCACATATTCTAGCGCATCTAGGGTCTTTTCCAGTGCATTTGTCTAATCTTTTAGCGCATACAATTTCCTATTATGGAGCATCCAAGGTACAGTCTAGCACATCTAGTCTCTGTTTTAGTGCATTTGTGCCATCATTTAGCGCATTTGGTCCTTGTTTTAGCGCATCCAACTAATTCACAAACAAAGAGCTAATTTGAATGTCTATCAGACAATTAACATCAAATTTAGGGACTTTTTCCAAAATACAGATCATTCCTTATCACCACAGTAGTTTAAACTTGAAGAAACTGGATTTTGCAAGTGAATTCCTTTAACTAAACTTAGATCTACCATCCTAAAGTGCCTAAATCATCAAACCTATCTTTGATTGTTAGTTGAGTTTCATTATTAGGATACAAAATGCTATACAATAAGACTCACCTGGGTCTCATCAATAGAATCCATCATTCTATTTGACTTAGGAATCTCCTTGGCACTCCTAAACAAAGATCAAAGTATAGTAAATCTTGACCACTTGTATGCTCGTTTTAACAAGATCCAAAAAAAAAAAGACTCAAAGAACAAGAACTTGAAACTCAAAACATCATGGTTGAAGCTAAAGAAAATCCCTTTCATAGATTCCACCAACCTGAAACTAATAAAATCACTGATGAAGACATTCAAACAACTCAACAAGACTCCAAGTTCTACAAATTCATGGAAAAGGTTTTAGAAAAAGATGGAGAAAAATACTTTTTAATGCTGGAAAACCAAGGTGTGAAACTCCCCAATTATTTTGACATTAACCAATTAAAAGGAGCTCCCAAGAGGACAAAGGCTGATTCACGAAATACTGATCCAATGAACGCTTTGACCCAACAAATAAAAAATCTTCAAACATAGATCTAAGACATGTAAAGAGGAACCGCAAAAAGATATTTGTTTCAAGATATATGCCTATATCCTTTTGACAAAAATCTGAATATGATACCATTTCCTCCAAATTGTGATCTCCCAAAATATGACAAGTACAATGGAAAATATGATCCTATAGATCATGTAAGATAATTTCATACCATGAGCTTGGAGTTTGCACATGAAGAGAGCTATTTGATGAGATTGTTTCCATGAAGTTTGGGTGGCCATTGCATGGAATGGTTTTTGAAACTCCCACCTGGTATTAGGTCCTTTGAAGAGCTAGTCAATAAATTCATCACCCAATATTCTTACAACATCCAACACGAGATAACCATGAAGGATCTTTGCAACACAAAATAGAAAAAGGGTGAATTATTTCTCATATTTTTACAAAGATGGAGAAGATTATTTGCTAGATATCCTTGTCCTATACCTAAAAAGGAAAAGATGGAAATATTCATTGACAATCTAAATGATGAGATGAGCTATAGACTCGAATTGCAATGTCCACCCAACTTTGAGAAAATGATTGAAAATGGACTTAAAATTGAGGAAGCCTTGGTTAAGAGAGGAGTATTAAAAATCTACAATGAAGGAAACAACTCAACAAACTCCTCTAATCATTATAACAACAATGAGAAACCCAAATTTTTGCAAAGAATCAAGAATCTTGGTAATGATGGTGCAACTGAAATGTATAATGCAAAACCAATCTTTAATCTATCAGGAATTACACCCAAGACCAATCAAAACACCAACCAAAACATCAATCAAAACAAAAATCAAAACAATATTGAATCTAAACCACCACCATATCGAACACCATCAAATCGAAGAAGATTTACACCCTTGGGATAGTCACTTGAATTAAAATTAAAAGAGCTTCTTGCAAAAAAAATTATAACATTACCAAAGGAATGAGATTGGGAACCAAGAGTTAATCCATCATGGTGGAATGATGCACATTATTGTGATTTCCATAGAAACAAAGTCCATAAAACAAATCATTGCATTCAACTGAAACATTTGGTGCAATATTTAATAGATAGAAAGGAAATATCAATAAAAGGACCTCAAACAAATGCTGATCATGAAGCATTCAAAAATCCTTTACCAAACTATGAAAAAGGGGAATCCTGTTCAACAGACACCAAAGGGAAAAATGTGAACTATGTCTATGATTCTACCATTCTTCACATTGAGGTGGTTGATGATCAAACTAATGACATTGAAACCAAGGATAAAAAAAATCTTGTTGCAACTGATAATCAAATTAATGACATCACAATTGAGCATGAACAAAACATTGTTACAACTAAAAATACACTCAATGACATCAAATCAAATCAAATCAAATCAAATCAATGACATCAAACAAGACATGGATGCAAATGATAATAAAATAAATGTCATTAAAATCAAATACAAACAAGATAACATGCCAGTAAACGTGACCACAAGGGCTCAATCTAAGTATGTCTTGAAGGGAAGTACATCTAAGACACCCACTGTCCCGTCAAATCAATACAAGATTGTAGACCAATTGCAAAAGATCCCAACTCAAATATCCATATTGGAACTTCTCAAAATTTCACCAGCCCACAAGGATATTCTGGAAAAGGCTTTAGTGGACACCATCATACCTACTAATTTGGAAGTTTGTCAATTCCAAGCCATGGCTGGACATTTGACTGCACCTCATTGCCTATCATTTTCAAAAAATGATGATGCATCCCTTACTCATCCACACAACACAACCCTTCATATTGTGGTTATCATTCATAAACATTGGGTCAAACATGTTCTAATAGATGGAGGAGTTGGTCTAAATATCTGTACTTTAAAGCTTGTCCGTGCATTAGGATTCTCAGAAAATGCAATAGATGCTAGAAGAAAGATCACTATCAAAGCATATGATGATGAAGAAAGATCCTCACAAGGACTGATTGTCTTTCCCATTCAAGTGGGACCAATCCAAAAAGATATAGTTTTCCAAGTTTTGGACAAAGATTTGACATATAACATACTCTTGGGTCAGCCTTGGATTCATGAGATGCAAGTAGTGCCATCAACATATCATCAATGTTTGAAATTTCCTTTCAATGGACAAGTGATCACCATTTCAGTTGATTCCAACAATCCTCAATATTGCAACACTCTTAAGACGGTCCAAGATACTCTTGTACCACACAATAGGGAAGCTATCACTCCTAGTTCATCAAACAATTAAAGTCAAATCAGCATGAGAAAAAGGTCCAACCAAAAGATAAAGGTCTTGGTGATTCCACTTCTTCAAACAATGAAAGTCAACTAAATTCCTTGTCAAAAATATTTGAGAAAAAAGTTCAACTGAAAGACAAAGGCATGGGTGAATATTCATTTGAGCAATCCTAATGTCTTTCAAAACTCCTACCTTCTCCAAAATCCTATGGACAACCATCAACATCAAGACAACAATCCTCACAACCAATCACACTCTTTGATGGTAAGTTTGTAAAAACAGGCACCCTAGTGGATGAATCTAAAGACAAATACGTTTTAAATTGGTTGTACAAAGATGAAGAAACATCACCAACATCAACTTCCAACATACTAACAAAACCATATGGTAAAAGGGTTTAGAATTCTAGAAAATATGGGATATGAAGGAAAAGGTCCCATCGAAAAAAGAAAAGAAGATATCGTGGAACCAATATAGCCTACCATGACCAATTCAAAGGACAAAATAGGAATAGAATACAAAGAAGAGTCAAAAGAATAAACCAAGCAACAGATTTGTGAGCGAATCCTCCAACTACAAGCTAGTTCCAAAACAGACTCCAATGAATATGAATGGGACTCGCTATTTGAATAATATTGTCAAGACAAAGAAGTTGATGTAATATAGAGGTATGCACCCACACATATGAAGGGACAAAGTTCAGGGTCTAGACCACTTGAATTTTGATCATTACATATCGATGACTCTAGTGAAGATGATCAGACAACGAGTGAGATAGATCATTCAGAGGAGAGTAACATCATAGACCTTGACATGTTATCGAACACTTTGATGACATTGCCATCATGACACTCACCCCTTTTGACCTTAACTAATTTGATGATTCTTTACCATTGGTACACCCTGAACTAATTGACTAGGACCAAACCGAGCTACTAGACATACCTATCTTTCCAAATGATGATGCCATTATAAACTTCCTTTGTTTTGACAATCCCAAAACAAGTTCCACCAGCGAATCTCATAATGAAGCTTTAGACAAGGGGAGTTCCAAATCTCTCAGCTGCAAAATGAATATAAAAAATATATCTAATGGTGAAAACCATTTAATGGCAGTATTAGATCATGAAAAAGTAAAAATAAAGAGCGTATCCAACGGTGAAAACCTCTCTGAGGCATTGAAGGATGGGAGATTTGACACTCTTCTTGAGCACTATCATGAGATATCTTCAGTATTAGTGGAACCTACACAATCTGTCAACATTGGTACAGTTGAAATAGTGAAGACCCTACATCTAGCAACATCCATGACAAAGGAAGAGAAACCAAGCTTCACCAAGTTCTTTGAAGAGAGATAGATCAAATTTTCTTGGTCCTATGCTGACATGCCAGGGATAGATCCAAATCTTATAATGCACCATTTATCTCTACCACCTGGAGTAAAACTAGTAAAGCAAAAATTGAGAAAAATGCATCTGCACATTGCCCTACTGGTGAAAGCAGAATTGAAAAAATTATTAGATGTAGGATTTATCTAACCAATTGATTATGCTGAATGGATCTCAAATATTGTACCAGTTTCTAAACCAAATAACAACATCAGGATATGTACGAATTTCAGAGATCTTAACAAGGCTTGTTCGAAGGATGACTTTCCTTTGCTTAACATAGACATCATCATGGATTTAACAACAGGTCATGCAATGTTATCACTCATGGACGGATTTTTAGGCTATAATCAGATAAAAATTGCACCAAAAGACCAAGAAAAAACTGCTTTCACATGTCCATGGGGTACATTCTACTGGAATGTCATGCCTTTTGGGTTAAAGAATGCAGGAGCCACTTATCAACGTGTGATGACCACAATCTTTCATGACATGATGCACACATTCATGGAAGACTATGTAGATGACTTGTTAGCAAAATCATTCATTAGGGAAGGACATCTAGAAATCTTAGATAAAATCTTTACCAGGTTGAAAAAGTTCAATGTGCATCTAAACCCAAACAAGTGTGTATTTGGAGTGACATCAGCTAAACTCTTAGGATATATAGTCTCGGATAAATGCATTGAAGTAGATCCAGTGAAAGTTAAATCCATCATGGAAATGCCTCCTCCTAAGAACATCAGCCAACTCAGATCTCTATAGGGAAGATTTCAATCTATCAGAAGGTTCATCGCACAATTAGTGGACAAAAGTCACCCTTTTACCCACTTGCTACACAAGAATGTTTCTTTTAAATGGGATGAAAAATGTGAAGTTGCTTTCAATCAATTGAAACAATATCTAATGAGCCCACCTATCTTGGTACCACCAACAGAAGGAAAACCACTGCTACTCTACATTGCAACTATTGAAGTATCTTTGGGAGTTTTTCTAGCACAAGAAGACTCCATAGACAAAGAAAGGGTGATATATTACATCAGTAGAACACTAAATGGCTATGAGATTAATTATACATTCATTGAAAATGCTTGTTTAGCCTGGTAATGTTTGCTACGCAACAATTGTGACACTACACGTTAACACACACCATCAAATTGATAGCAAAGATAGATCCATTGAAGTATCTACTCAACAAATCCAATTTAACTGGAAGACTAGCAAAGTGGGTAATGATATTGAGCGAATTTGACATTCAACAAGTGGATAGAAAAGTAATCAAGGGCCAAGCGATAGCCGACTAGCTAGCTGAAGCATCATTACAAGATGATCATCCCATGCACATCAAATTTCTAGATGTGGATGTCCTTACAGTGTCAACACAACAATGGATGTTATACTTTGATAGGTCTTACATGCAACATAGATTAGGTGCTAGAATTCTATTTGTCACTCCTCAAGGACACACCATTCCAAAATATTATAGGTTGATGTTTCCTTGCACTAACAACACAATTGAGTATGAAGCATTAATCATTGGTATCAAGGTAGTTGTAGAATGGAAAATCACCGAGTTACAAGTCTATGGAGATTCTCAATTGGTCATAAATCAAGTTAATGATGATTATTAGACAAAAGATGACAAGTTGATGTTGTACAAAATAATGGGGGATGACTTCAAGAAGTACTTTGTTGAAATTAAATTTGAACAAATTCCAAGAGTGGACAACAAAGCTATAGATGCCATGGCAACCATTGCTTCTCTTCTACAAATACCAAAAAAATGAGCTCATTATGAATTCATGGTGGAACAACTGTTTAACCCTACCTATGATAACCCTAAATCCCAAGTTGTGTACCATCTAGTTGAGTCTGAGGCTTCAATCTATGGGAATATCTACACCTATCTGAGAGACAATACCCTACCACCAGATCTATCTCGAAACCAAAAACGTTACTTTATCTGACAAGTAGCTCGACATACCTGATAAAGGATATAATTTATCGACAAGGTCTTGATGGTACTCTCCTTCAGTGTCTTGAACGTAACAAATCTGAAACTGCTTTATGAAAGGTTCATGAGGGTATCTATGGCACTCATTCAAGTGGTTTGACTCTTGCTAAGAAAATCCTACGCTTGGGGTATTACTGGCCGAATATGGAGAAATAATCTTTCCAATTTGTCAAGAAGTGCAAGAAATGTCAAGTCCATGGAAACCTTATACATGCACCAACACAAGAACTACAACCATTTGCATCAACTTGGCCTTTTTTTCAATGGGGACTTGTTCTTGTGGGAAAAATTCACCCATCTTCCTCCAATGGTCACAAATTCATAATCACAACCACGAAGTATTTCACAAAGTGGATTGAAGCCGTAGCATTGACCACCATCATTGGCAAACAAATTGCCTCTTTCATCCTGAATTACATTATCTGTCGGTATGGCATCCCTAGTTCCATTGTCACTGACAATGGTAGACCTTTCAAAAATCAAGACGTTCAAGAACTTTGTGAAAAATTACACATCCAACACCAATTTTAAACACCATACTACCCTCAAGGGAACAACCAAGCAGAAGCCTAAAAAAAAACCATCCTGAAAATCCTAAAGAAAACTGTCAACAATGTTGAACGTGACTAGCACGTTCAACTAAACCCTGCTTTGTGGGCATACCATACCAACATCTACACCCTGATAGGAGCCACACCATATGATCTAGTTTATGGATCAGAGGCCATTTTACCTATTGAGGTTGAACTACCTTCCCTAAGGGTGTCTTTGAAGGGAATCATTTCAAAAGAAGATTATAGAGTATCCAGGCTACAAGAGTTGGAACTATTGGATGAGTGTCGTCAGCATGAAGTTGATCACCTAAAAGCCTATCAACAAAGAATGTCCAGAAGCTATAACCACAAGTTCAAACCAAGAACATTTTAGGTCGATGACTTGGTCTTGAAAGAGAATCCCCAAAATCAATAGGATAGGGAAAATAAAGGAAAATTTGAACCAAATTGGCTAGGTCCTTTTGTCATTGTATCAGTTTTTGGATATGGAGCATATGAGTTGTCTACATCTGAAGGGGACCTGTTTGAAGAACCCATTAATAGCCTTCATCTCAAGAAGTTCTACACTTGACTCATCCAATGCATAGTCAAAAAGCAGAAAAATACAAAAAATAAAAAAAAGTCAAAAATACAAAAAAATCAGAAAAAATTAAAAATCCAAAAAAAGAAGAGAAAATACAAAAAAAAAATTGTTACCTTGATGAAAAATTGGCAAATAGGCATCTTGGTAACAAAAAAAAATCATATAATATGAAAAGTGCAATAAAAACAAGTAGTGAAAACTTGGCAACATGCGCTATTTGTGATAGATTAACTTTTCCATCTATTATCGCGTGTGTCGGCTGGCTGATTTTCACCATCACTATGCCTGATCATCAAAAGAACCTTATGTACATATCTGGGCGTCGCGGTTGTGTCTCATCCTGGCTTGATTATCATTGTGCATATCCATAATAAAATGGTTGGTTTCTCACTGGGGGAAAAATCTTGAACTCACTAGGGGCAACCTACTTTGAGCTTAAAATAACAGACAAGCAAACAGTTTGACAACGTAGAAAACACAACAATCATGATAAAAACTCAACATTGAACATTGATCACAAACTTTAAACATCAACCATCCAAACCAACAACATAATCAATAAAAAAAAATCTAAATGGATAATACTCTTTTGAAGCATGATTTTATCACTTTAGCATGAATGTTCAACTATTGTATCTTGATTTTTGTTATCATTTCTCTGGAGCAACTCAAGGATGTCATGGACTAGAGGAGCTATGATCGAGAATGATATTTTATTTGTCTTTTGTTTGTGAGTTAATCATTACTACTGTGCAAATTTTCACAGGACATGCTCTACAAAGTATCATTGATGACATTCTGAATTTGCATAGGAAAATGATTAACTCTTTTCTGTTTTACGCAAGCAATACTCAGGTCATCTTGGTTCAATTATGCCTAGATGCTTGTATTAACTTGCAATATCAAAAATCCATGGAAGTTGTACTTAGGTCATCATGGTCTAATTATACCATCGATGTTTGTACTAACTTTCAACATTTTAAAGGCTCAATGATGATATCAAGCACAAAAAATTGGCTAACAAAATGATAACTTGCATAGTTAGATTTGCATGGTTAAGATCAATTGCATAATACTAGTTTTGCATATTATAGATTTTTCCAAGGCTGGAAAATTTCAAAATGATTCTATCTCTCTCATCAATGGATTGAGTACATTTGACATTTACAAAAAACAAAATCATTCACATATAGTTGCATAAACATCCTCATCATAAACATAATCATATCATGCATATATTAGGAAAGTATTATCATTGACTATCCATTCATGCAGTCATTAGATCATATATTTGCATTCAAAAAAATAAATAAATAAAATGCATTACATCTAAAGTTACATAATAAAATCCATCTCATCTAACATAAAGGCATAATCCATAAAACATATAGAATTATAAACCATGTATCATCATTTCATCATTGCATCCATACATAATCATGTCATAATCATATAAGCATCATATAAACATCACATATCATATAGAACAAAAATCAAATGCATCCACATCCATCATAAGTATACATCATAAAAGCATATAGACAACATATATTGATAATATCCATTGCATCTCATATATAATCTCAAAATAAATGTCAAATGTACAATGATATTGTAAAACATGGAGAGGTACATCATCAAAATGTGAAAAAATAATCATAATGTCTCTAACTGAAAAACTGTATACATCATCAAGTGCTAATACATCAAATGTCAACATCAGAGCTATGTGTTAATCCCCCTAGACAATGCTGGCCCCACTGCACCTCCTGATACACCACCCGATGGCCCTACACCTGGATCCATAGGAGGTGGACTAGTCACACCTCTGCTAGTCATCCATGAGTGGTTGTGACCTAACCTGACACTAATTGACTGAGCATAGCTCAGGGCATGCTGCTCTAGAGGAACTACATCATAATACCGAAGCCTGTAATACTCGGCCTCTCTAGAAAAATGGAAAACATCCCTCATCATATCCATTGTACTGGTCCCCTCAACAACTCTCTGTAATCTATCTGCTAAGGCCTTTGCATGCTTGCATCTCTGTCTCACCTCATCTCTCTCTGTTGTAAGAGAGGTGATCTATGCTTGTGCTTGAGCCAGTGCATGTGCCTGTATCTGTGCCTGGGCCTTTGTCAGTTGTGCCTGTAAGGACTGTACCTATGTTTGTAAAGCAGCTATCTAAGCTTGCTGCTAATGGGAGGGCAACTGAATATGAATCTGATGCAGTCCTGCAAACACTATTGATCTCCTCCTCTGATCCACTCTCACATCTAACACTGGTCCACATCCACCCCCATCTCTGCCATCTTTGTCCCCTCCATCTCCATCCCCTCCATCACCACCATCTCCCTCCTCCCCATTCCCATCTCCTCCATCTCTCCTCTATCTAGGGGCATGCGGTGCCGCCATCTCATCATCATCCATGGCGGGCACTGGCTCCTCTAGGCTGGATATCCTCGGGAAAGTATGAGTAAAGAAGTACTGTGCATAATCATCTGTCATCAACACATCGGTGATCTCAGGATGGTAATTCCATATTCGTGGCTGTAATATGAAGTACTCCTGACAGGCTGCATCATATGATAGGGTGGGTCCCCACTCTGGGATATCCTGCCGCCTCCATAACTAGGAATCTCTCAATCACATACGGTCGAAGCACCCTCATAACTAGGAATCTCTCAATCACATATAGTGTCCACCCAATCAACTATCTAGAACTGAAAACAAATGACATTTCAGTATCGTCCTTTGGCCATAGATCACAGTCCAAATATGGCCTCCATGTCATTGTCTCTAAATCATCTAGAACTCATCTCTAGTACTCTAATTTTCCCAACTTATGCTAGACAACTGGGCCTGTATATCAAAAAATGTAAGGTCTCCAACAAGACGATCTCTATCTATAATAGGCCACATGATAGCTATGTTCTCCCATGCCCAAATCTGTAATAGTGTAACCCCAACTGATAGACTAGCACCTCCAAGATAAACTACCTGATGAAGATCATGATACAAGTGAGTTAGCATGCAGGATCCCCAGGCATATCTGATACCCTGTGTAATTATGCTCTCCCATATGCGGCCCCATCCAACTGATAGTCCCTTCGACCTATGGTCGGGACGTAGAAAGCATCCAATGAATTTGGCAAGAACACATGGTAATTACTGATACAATGCAACCATCTCCCACCATGGGATCTTGTATTCGCTAACCTTGTCATCATGGAAAATCCTCCACAATGCATCAATCCCACCCTGCTCTGTGTGATTGTAAACCACCAGCTTGCCAACAATCAAAATCTCCAAGATACGATACACATCCTCTGGTGTAATAGTCATCTCACTAGTGGCTAAGTGGAAGGTGTTGTGGTCACTATGCCACCTCTCTGCTAGAGCAGTCAAAAGTCCCCTGTTGATCCTGTACTGGGGCATATTGATCAAAGAAGTCAACTTACATTGCCCAATCAAATCTAAATCAGCCTGCACCAGTTGTGGAATCATGTCCCACATCTTCAGGAATCGCTCCCGAGACTAAAGAATCCTAAAATCCTCCTATAATTATAACATATCACAAATCAACATCTTGGTAATCAAGTTATCAATCAATCTAATCAGGTCAAAGGATATTTTGATCAAATATCATAGAGCATTTATCATCGACTCTTTTTCGTCACAAGGTCAATCATCATCTATCCTATCATTGACCCTCACCTATCATGAGGTCAATCATCAAGACATCATCAAACATCATCAAATCAATAGATGACATGATCATCAAACATCATAAACAAGGAGAACAATCAAAATTTCATCATTCTGGTGTAAATGTGCTAAAACAATGCTTCTATGTGCTAAAAACATGGATGCGCTAGAAAACTTCATCAATGTGCTAAAACCCTAGATGAGCTAAAACAACTACCATATGCGCCATTCTGTGCCATCTATGCGCCAAAACACTATATGCGCTACAAAATTCTATGGATGCGCTGATAAAATCAACCTATGTGCTAAATCATCTAATGCGCCAAAACATATCATGAATGTGCCAAAAATCTAGTTGCACTAAAACATCAACTCAATGCACTAACAAATGGCTTCTATGCGCTAGCTGACCTTATGCGCTAGAACAACAACCTAATGCACTATAGTGGAGACCCTATGCACTAAAATGCTAAAAACATAATTCAATACATGAAAAAACATGGGAAAACACATTTCAAATTTCAACAAGAGGTTTTTTGGGGTACGTACCGGAGGTCCATAGGAGGTCAAACAGTTGTGACAGCAGACTCACTCGAATCGATGGGTTTGCAACAAGATCACCATTTTGCTCAAAATGCTTAATCTCTCAATTAGCTCAAAATATTCAAATGCCAATGAACTCAAATGACCTTCTTCTTTCATCCTTTTACCTTTTTAAGGGGTGAATAAGTGGTAATTAAATGGGATTTATATATTTATTTTAAATCATGGCATCAATTAATCAATCAATCAATGTGGCAGGTTCAGTATTATTTTTCGGGAGATAAATCGTCTTCGCATCATAAAATTTTGAAACTCATCAGAAAATCATATTTTTTTTTGAAAATCATCAAAAAATTCAAAAAATCCTGAAAATTCAAAAATTCCCCGATTTATCTCCTAAGGGGGCATACTCGCATTATCACTCGAAAATCAACATTTGGGGCATATCAAATTTTTTATCAGCACTATCAAATTTTTCTTTGAAGCAATATTTAAACACATCACTTCAAAGAGGGGAAAAATGTATACACCTAAAATTGGTTTGGAGAAAATTAATTAAATACTAGTTATTTAATTAATAAATCTTTAATTCCTCTACTTATAAATAAATTGCAAAATTTATTTATATAGTTCACTTTGTTAAATTCTATCTATCTTAAATCATTTTCTTCTTGTTTTAATTAAATAAACAACTTTAATTAGTTGGTTTTGTTTAATTAACTCCCTTTTATTAAATTTGATTATATTTGAATTTGAGCACATTTCTACTAACTTCTCATCTTCCACCTCAGCATGTGTCTCATGAAATGAATATTCTTAATATTCAAATTGGCATTTATCTCAACACATTATAACCAATTTTGAGACACTTGACTCTCTCCTTCATTTGATTCTCCTCACACTTTGCAATTTGTTCCATTAAAGGGAACACTCTCCTTGATTCTCTCTAACCTCTTCACTTTCGATCGTTCATCTCTCTAGATCAAATCCGGACCATTGAATCCTACCACATCAACTTATGCCTTGGAGAAATCTATAAGTACAGTTCCATTTACAACATTTCATATAGAGAATTGAGCATAAGTACATTCTGCATAAATTTCCTTAGCATTTGTTATCTTAGCATCATCTTAGTATTGAGCATTTTAGCATTTGCATATTAGTATCATTTAGTTTAATCAATCATGGCATTAGCACTAGCTGCATCTTAATTTCTGTAGTTGCATCATAACATTTCCATTATCAATATCAATAGCATTATCACAATCTTTGCACAATCATATACAACATATCATTTAGCAATCAATCATGTAGAAAGGTTTATTGCATTTCCAACATCTCGTTCTTCAGCTTGTCATTTTAAGAGTCATGTGCATACAAAAATCTGAGAGCCACAATGACTTGATAAATCCTTGGAGATAGAGAACACTGAGACGACATTAGAGAGTTTGTTCTTTCAATTTGATTATTGTTATTTGAATTCTCTCTAATATAATGTTTCATTGATTGTGTTGTATTAATTTCTTTTTCATTTACACATTTTAATACCTCACAATACATTGGTGTCTCTATATTTTGTTTTTTCTATTATGTTACTCATTTTGTAACAACAGTAATATTATTGTTGCCCCTGCCTGCCAACAAGTGGTATTAGAGCCCTATTTTTCTAGGTAATTTGTTATTCATGGGTGTGTTTGGAAAAAACCTAGGTTACCTAGGTACTAATCAATCTTCTCAAATATGAGAAGAATGACAGGTGGCGACAACAAAGTTTGGTAGAAACCACCAAATTTTTATGGGAAAAACTATGATATCTAGGCTAAGAAAATGAAAACCATATTAGTTGCAAATGACTTATGGGAGTTGGTCATTAATGGGTTCAAAGATATTATAGACCCAATAGCCTATGCAGCCCTATCAAATTCCCAAAATAATTAACTGAAGGAAACCTAAATGAAGGATGCAAAAACCCTTAGTTTGATTGATGCATCCTTGATAGAGGTTATTTTCCCTTGCAATGTAGTGGAAAACTACTCAAAATAGGTATGGGAAATGCTGCAAAATAGTTATAAGGGGATTGATAAGGTGAGATTAGTGTAGTGTTGAAAAATGTACACCTTTACATTTTCACACTATGTTTGCATCCCCTTAATTAAATGGACTTAATTAAGCCTTTAATTGGCCCAAATATGCATTCACAAGCAATTAATTTTGCTTTTCGAAAGGGAAAACCACATTTAATTAATGCCTACATTGAACTTAACATCTTGGAGATTGAGTGTCCTAGGTTTAAGTCCTAGGACCCATTCGCCCAAGGGAAAATGGGTCCCTCTTAAGTCTCGGGACACAATTTTTAATGTTTTTTTGGTGGAATTTTAATGATCTAAATTCAAATTGAAAAGGTCGGCTTGTGGTGTTTAATTGTCGGGTAATGAAGGAAACACCTATAAATAAAAGGTATTTTTATCAATTCAAATCTAAGTGGCATAATTCCAAATTTCATATGAGAAAATATTATTATCAAGAGCATTAGAGAGAAGATTTTGTTGGATGTTGTAGGTGTGTTGTTGATATGTGGTTGTCATTGATGGCAACACATGATGTGAAAAACAACATTGACCCAACTCTCAATCAACACTTACTCCTCCTTAGATTCTAACTCTTCTTCCTTGACCTCTTCTGCATGAACTTCTCCCTACAAGATTCTTCACTCCAGGTAAGCAACAATTTTTCACATTACTCTTCTCCCCATTTGACATCAATGGCAAAGATAAGCATGATTTTGGAATTTGGTATCCTAGATTTCAGGCTGATCCAAAAGAGTCTCATGTGACTGCTGTAAAGAGAATTTTCAAATACCTGAAAGGAACAATTGAGTTTGGACTTTGGTATCCTAAGGATGATGATCTTACTTTGAATGCATATACTGATGCAGATTGGGCAGGAGATGTAGATGACAAGAAAAGTACTAGTGGTGGTGCCTTCTTCCTAGGGAAGAAACTGGTGTCTTGGTTGAGTAAAAATCAGAATTCCATTTCTCTATCTACTGTTGAGGTAGAGTATATTGTTGTTGTAAACAACTATACTCAAGTGATGTGGATGAAACAAATGCTGAAAGATATCAGAGTAGTATATAATGAACCTATTGCCATATATTGTGACAACTCAAGTTCAATAAACATATCAAAGAATCCAATGCTACACTCTAATACTAAGCATATATCAATCAAGTTCCACTTTCTGAGGGAGAAAGTGAGTGAGGAAGAAGTCAAACTAGAGTATGTTCCTACCAAAGAATAGGTTGCAAATATTTTTACTACGCCATTGCTGAAGGATACTTTTGAGTATCTCAGAGGGATGCTAGGGGTGATTACCCCTTCTCATATGAACTAGTGATGCATTAATTTGCATCAATCCGTGCATTTCATGATCATATTATGATCCGAATTGATGTTTTCATGGATGCTACTTAGGGAGAGTAGTCAGGTGTGCAGATATGTGGTTCAAAGCTTGTGTGTGGAAAGATAATGCTTATCTTTTCCATTGATGTCAAAGGGGGAGAAGAGTAATGTGAAAAAATGTTGCTTACCTAGAGTGAAGAGTCTTGTAGGGAGAAGTTCATGTAGAAGAGGTCAAGGAAGAAGAGTTAGAATCTAAGGAGGAGTAAGTGCTGATTGAGAGTTGTGTTTATGGTGTTTTTCACATCATGTGTTTCCATCAATGACAAAGGGGGAGATTGTTGGATGTTGTAGGTGTGTTGTTGATATGTGGTTGTCATTGATGTCAACACTATTAGCATTTGGTGTATTGAAGGTTGTATATGTCGAGGATATTGAGAAAATTGTTAAAAGAAGTGGTGTAGGTTCCGAGTGGTTTAGTGAAGGTCATGAAGGCATATTTTCTGTATGTTGAAGATCAGTTTTTTTCAACTAAAGGGTTTTTTGTTGAGTATATCTAGTTCATCCACTGGAAGTTTCAAAGGTTTGCATGAAGATTTGTTTGTGCTATGAATAATTGTGTTCTGACAGTATTTTTGTGGGTTTTGTTAGTGTTCTTGAGTGAAGTTTATGTGTTTTTGGTGCTGCAGATGTTTCTCTATTAGTTCCTATTGTTTTTGCATGCTTCCAGATTATGCTCTATCTTTGTGGTACGTCCACATTGATCGGTTTGCTTGTGGTCAAAATTTTTTCTCTGTATGTTCAGTTTTTCATGTTCTTGGCTGACATGATGATGGTAGCGTGTTGTGGATCTTTAAGGTGAAATTATTTGAAGTATTTTTGTGTTGGAGTTGTTAATTTTGGTCTCCATTATGTTGTGGCCGACCTTGGTGGATTCACATTGTAAATTTATTTGTAAATTTGGGCCAACATTGAAAATGTGTTTTATATTTTTGGCCAACTAAGTTCTTGTAATCTCATGTTGCAGATATATAAGAGAAATTGTTTCATCGGTGTAATGTATGCTCAAAAGGCTTAGAGTGTTTGGTGTGCTCCTATGTTTGTATGTACGAATATCATTCAATTGCAGAGCATAGTGTGAAGAAGATTGAGCGAAGTGTGAAGAAGTTTGAGCGAAGAGTGAAGAAGGTTTTCTTTTCTTAACTGGAACTATAATCAGGCTTGTGTAGAAGCTATTTTCTCAATTCACAATTTGGATGGTTTTAATCCAAACTTTTCTTTGGAAAATGAGTCCTCTTTTGTATTTGAGCAGTGAGCTCTAGGCAGTGTGCCTGACTGCATGTGCATTCCCATTTTTCTTATACTTTTAACAGGGTATAATATTGTGGACTAACATCCATTGTGGTTTTTCCCCTAATAGGGTTTCCACATAAAAATCTTGGTGTTCTCTATGTTTTTGATGTGTTGATTGCTTATTGTTTATTATTCATTCATCAAATATGAGATTAAGTTAAGTGAAGATTGAAAAGTTTAAAATATTTTGTGACAACTGATTCACCCTCCCTCTCAGTTGTCTGTCCTTATTTTTCCAACAGATTTATCAGTCATCTACAACAACATTCAAGATCCTATCATGATGTCAAGATTTATGTGTGTTCATGCATGTTTTTGGAGCTAACATTGTGATGTAGGTTTCAAGTTTCAAGCAAGTATTCAAGCATCAAGATCTATCAATCAATCAAGCCATTTCATGCAAGATACAAACCTTAGAGAGATGTGTTAGACTCTAGTCCTCTAAGGGCAACCATTAAAGGGTTTGGTGAGGTGTAACAATATTTTTCATTAATCAATTCCTTCAGTTTGTCATTATTTCATTGTCAAGGTTTAATTACCAAACTATGGTTTGACCAAGGTAAACCCTTATCCACCAAAAATAAACAATTTTCCCCCTCTCTTTGTATGTGAAAATTTTTAGGTGAAGAAGGATTGAAAGTTTATAAAAAGTGCAATTTTGCAAAGTTTTCAAAGTTGTCAAGACACAAAAACTTACCTAAAGGTTTTTTTTTTAGCTTTTTGACAGTCAAACCTAATGGAATCAAAAGCTTAGATCTAGGATTTGAGGACTAAAAAAATAATTTTTAGATCCATGTACAAAGACCCATTTTCCACTTGGCGAATATGTCCTTCAACAGAGCCCGAAACCCACTTTTGGAGCTAGGTAAACACCATCCTAACCTTCTTAGATTTGCTGGTTAATTCTTGTTTCTGATAGTGTGATCATAATACTTCATATTATAGGTGTTAGATCTCATAGGTTTGATTGTTAAAACACTTTTATATTTCTCCTAAAATTGCCTTTCAATCATTTTTGTCATAAGGAAGCTAAGGTCCCATAGTGTCCAAAACCTAGGGATGACTCACCTTAAGGGTTGTAAGTCAATTCGAAGCATATGTGGCACTATCTCTCTTCCTAATAAATGTGGGAAAGGTGGATTTGTGATTAGGTGGACACCCCCTTTTTCTTTGACATACTCCTCTTATCACACATTCCCATTTTAGGGAAGATCCCCTTTTCCTTTATTTCATTTTGGTGAACCTGACATTGTACTCCTAAATTTTGATTTGGAGACCTTCAAAACCATATATCTAGGTTTGCATTAGTGTGCTTTGAATTTCATTTAGCATTTAATTTTGTACGTTTGCATCATTTAATTCATAAAAAAATAGAAATTTTGTATTAATTTGCATACATCTTGCATTGTAGTTACATCAATAGTGTTTTTCAATCATTTAGATTCAAATTTTAGTTCAAATTGCATTTCAAAAGTTGTCATTTTGTTCACTTATTGTCACTAGTTGCACTTGCATTAGGACACCTAAAACTAGAAAAATTTGTCACAGAATTCACAGTTTGCAATCTGAAACAGAGAACTCAAACATCAAACTAGAAACAAAAACTTTAATCTTTCCAATCCCTATACAAAGAATTGTTCACCCTTGGGAGAACCTGTCCTTGTATAGGTACCTTTTCATATTTTTGGGCATCATTTTGCTTCATTTAATTCTATTGTCAGATATATGTTTCAATTTCGGAAAACAAAAAATTATGTACTTTCTTGCATTAAGTTCAATTGGTCAAATTAAGTGCATTATTTGAAATCAAAATTAGCATTAAAAAGACATCATTTTTAGGATTTTATATTTTAAAAGAGCCAATTATCACTTTAGATCTAAAAATTTGCATCAAAATTCATTTTTGCACAATGGATATGTGTATGGGTAATATATCGATGCCCTTAAAATCTTTGGTCGATGTCTCTATTTATATATTTGGAGATGATCCTAATACAATTAATAACACTCATGAATCTTCACCTCCTAATGAATGTCCCCATGAGGTGGACATCTTAGGCCAAAATGAAGATAACATGCAACAATTCATACAAGACTCCCTACACAACCTTGAGAACAATGAATCCTTTTATCCATCCATGCAAACACCTTCTATAATCCCATCACTTGATATGTTCAACCTTTTGCATCCTGAAATTGAAACATAAGACAAGCCTCAACCATCAATCATGAAAGAACTTGTTAACAAGGATAATAGTGATACTCTTCTATCCTATTCTCATTGATTTCCCAATAACTTAGAAGAGAGTTATGGTCAACGCTTCAAAATATTAAGAAAACAAGGATGTGACACAACTAATTAACATGAAATCCATTAATGGTTAGAACAACAATCATTTAAAGATACCAAGGGTTTAGGATATCAAGGATCTCATCATCCTGCTACCTCTCCTAATGGGAAAGGTATTCTCTTTCACAAGATTGTTTCACAACACCAATTAAGGCCTCGTGAGCATGATCATGTAACCTTAGATCCTCCACCTCAAAAATTTTCCCAATCAAGTAAGAAACCTGTAGACATAAACTAGCCCAGCATTGCAAACTGTGAAGATGTCACAGTTTGAAATTTGCAAACAACAACGCTGGCACCTTCAAATCCCAAACTGCACCGCGGCAGTGCACTTTGCTTAAGCATCCCAAACCCTAATTCTAAACTTCACCATGATGTCGGAGTTTGAAATCCAATGCTCCATTTCATGAATGCGTCAGAGTTTGAAGTTTGTTCCCAAACTCCAAACTCCACCGCCATGGTCCATCTTGTGATGGTGGTCCAGTTTGAAATTTAAGCGGCGCTATATAGCACCATTGCAAGAGACCTAGTTCTAAATGCAATAAATGAACATGTAAAATGAAAAATGAAGCTCAAGTAAGAATCACATACTGGTGCCTCAATGCCGAGAGGTCGCTGGGGACCTGTCGAGCACCTTGTCCTCTTTTTTCGCAAGATCACCCAAAAATCAAAATTTTCGTTCAATCTCTTAAGGGGGCAGTATATTACCATAATTTCCTTCACCAGGGCAGTAATGAGGAAATTTTTAAAATCAATTTTTTTTGGCTTTTGATCGAGACTGTATATTCTTTGAACCAACGTAACGAGTGCACTGCTTCAAAGAGGGGCAAAATGTAGACATAGAAAATGTACTGATTGATATTACATATTTGATCCTGACCACTAACACCGTTTCATCCTAAATCATCCCTCGGTCTAACCATTTAATTGAATACCTTTATTTGATTAAATTCATCAATGTTACTCTCTTAATTAAATAAATCATTTATCTAATTAAGTCATCCTTTCTTGGTAATTAAATCAATTAGTCTGATCTAATTATCCCTATTTAATTAAATAATCAATTTTATTTGATTAAATCTTTAAAGTCCATCCATTAAATTAAATAAATTAAAACCTTATTTAGTTTAAATCTAACTTCATCTCCTTGGTTAAATAAAACAAAAATCTTTATTTAATTAAATCTTGAAATCATATTCTTCTCATATTTGATTCAAATCAATCCATAAATCTAAATCAATTTGTCACATCATTTTGACCTCTCATTAAATTAATTAACCTTGATTAATTTAATCTCTTCTCATGTCCCATCCTCTAGCTTTTGCAACTTGCACAAGAAAATTGATTTAATTCATTTATTAAATTTCTATTTTCTCTCAAAAGGCATAATAAAGGAATATTCCTCAAATTTGAATTCAAAATCCAAGTGGACTTTGTCCTTCCAACAAGGAATTTACTCCACCTAAAAAGTCCTTTTTCCTTGAGCCAAGTGGCATTCAATGCACCTTCTTTCCCTCTTACATGTCATTTCAACAATTTCAAATTCCACCTAATTGCATTTATTGACACATTCTTCAAAACTTGCACATCCCTCATCCATTCACATGTTGACAAGTGGCATCTTGTCATTTGTTGATTCTTAGTCCCACATTGCTCCATTTTGGACATCTCTTCAACGTAACATTCTATAAATAAGAGGGCTTATTCCTCATTTCATCATCCACAATCCAAGTAGAATTATTATAGTCATTTTTAGATCATCCACAATTTGAGTAAGCTTACTATACTCAAATACATCTTCAAAGAATTTGCAAGATTCATCAATTTATCAAATCCATAGCTAGGTTATGCAGGTTTTTCATCATGGAGCACAGTTGAATCTTCAACAAAGTGGATCACCATCACCATTCATCATCAAAGCTTACAAAGGAGTTGGGAAATGCCAATTTCCACATAAATTTGGCACCAACTCCCCCATAGGATCAAGAGTTTGCATTATTTGAATAGGATTTACACTCTTTTATTGCTTCTCATCACATTTCTTGTTTTCATTTCCTATTTTGAATGATGTTTATGGATTTTATGGGGAACCTATATTCTAACTTGCATTTGATCTTATTAATATGTTCATTTGTTGTGTTCTTGCAGGTATAGGATATTGGTTCACAAAACCCAATCCCTACAAACTTAAGAAGCTGAAATTTCATTATCCAATGTCTACAAATGAAAGAACCCTACATGCACTCCTTAATCAAGGATGTATAAAATTAGAACCTATTAAAGATCATAAAGGAAAAGGTACAAACATGTTTCATATTCAATATCATAGAACTCTTGGGCATACTATTCATGAGTGTCATGCATTAAAGAGGATCCTAGATGAATTTGATATCCTTGAGATAGCTTCTTAGAATGCATGCATTTCATTCCTTGCCATGTGATAGTTGTAGAATCATAGCATACTCACTATTACATGTATTACATTTAACACAAATCATTTCTATATTGCAAGGTGAACATTCTCATCACCTATCTTGGCTCATCCTTGTCCTACATTTGGGGTGCAAGTGTTGATGGGTGTTTTAGCACTTCTCAATACAGGTAATGCATAAGTGCATTACCTCTCTTGAAAGATAATTTCCCACAAACAAATTGCAGAAACAAGGTCTCTCAGGTGTCAGGTCATGACTTGCTTGGAATGTCTCAGTTGGTTCATGTGATTTGCTGGTAATCATAGGGCAGCCTTACATATGTTAAGTTGGAGGGAGATTGGATCCTTAGATGGAGTTAGTGAAATTATGAAGTGATGCTTTGTTGCTGCAAGTTCAAAACAATAGTTTAAAACTCCACTTTTATCAACGGATTTGGATTTACAATGATGTTGGAACTTTTCCTAAACCACTATTTCAAAGAAAGGACAAAAGGGAAGGGAAAGGTAAGAGTTCCTAGACCCGCAATTACCAATGAACAGTGACAATGGAGGATGCTACAGTGGACAACCTTCCTGAAACTAAGTTCCACTTAACCAAATTAGCTAACAGTATCATGAAACTAGTGCTATCTTCTAAGGTCTATATATTTTCAACTGTTCATTCACCATGGAGTATGAATAAAAGATGAATTTTAAGTGCAACAATGAAATTTATGTTCATACTAGCTTTACACTGTTGTTCATCATCAATAAATAGCAAAAAGCATGAACAAGGAAGGGCATCGACACAATAGTATGCCTCATCATCAATGAACAACATTCACTAAACTACTAAAAGCATTCAAAACACATAGAACAACAAATTAAATCTACTCAAATCTATCAACTATGAGGAGATGAATCATGAAACCTGAGAGAAACTCAAGAATCCACCAAAAGTAATGAATTTCTATTGAAATTTCAACATGTCATTACAACAACTCAACTCTCTCTTGAAAATGAGAGGAGACCCCCTATTTATAGTTTTTGAAAAGAAAAATGAATGGCCAAGATGTAATCTCATTGTGTGGTTAAGATTCATTACAAATTAGGGTTTCACTTACCCCCAATATTTAGCAATATAAAATACATTCCTTGTCTTTTTCCCTATTTTGTCCTTTAGTGGCCTGACACTGTAGCACTTTGTCTTGTAGTGATTTGCTCTTTTGGCTGCAGCTACACTGTGAGGAACTCATCATCAATGAAAGGATTTCCTTGATTCTTCTAGATAGTGGCATACTCCACAAATTTACCCATCAATTCCTGAAGTTTATTCCACTCTATGATGTTCGATTGGAGCACTTGGAAGGATAGCTTCTTTGATCTGCCAGTGATCAACTCCCAATTCTTTGTACACTTAGGCGTGTGCTTGACCACCTGCTTTGACTGGGCAAAGGCTTAGGTGGTAAAATCCATAAAGTCTGGCCTTAACAAATATGGGGCCCCATTCTCTATTTTCTTGTGGAAATATGACCTGATCTTCTCAGGATCTAGCTCGACAGCGGGCATGTCATAATCTATCATGAGCTTTAGATACTCCTCGCAATCCATCCTGTGTTCCTTGACCCATTCAAGGTCAAGCTCTACCTCATGGAGCACTCTTTCTAGGACGTCTCTTTTGTGATCCAGAACCATTTTCCATGTTTTGACCATCCAATGATCATCCTTCACCAGGGAAACTCCTTCTCCCAAGTCTTCTTAGGCATCTTGACGATGGCCTCGAGCTTAGGATATGTAATCCTATATAATTCAAGGAAGTTATTACAAATTCTCTTTGTTCCCTCAAGATTCTGTTGTACTTCCCAGAACTTGTTGGCCGTTTCGGATGACATGGACAATGCCCATATCACCATTGTAGAGCACTCACTGGAACCACTCTGCAGTAGCCTTCGTCTAATTCTTTCTCTTTTCTAAATTGCTTATGTGTTCTTTGGAAAGAAGTAGGGGTGGGGCCGATAAAGTTGTTGGTGCCTCCTTAGTGGATGATTACTGTTGAATGTAGGTGGTGAGGTCTTCCACTTGTTGCTTTAATTCCTCTTTAGAGGATTGATCCTTGCTCATCTAATGGAAAATTGTGGCAACCGATCCCTGGAGCTGATCAATCTTTTGCTCTCTTGTAGCGGTACCCAAGTTGATGGTAGAGATATTATAACTAACCCCCTCTCTTTTGTCTACTATTGGCGTGAAAATTTGCACTATCCTTGATCTAGATGCATCCATTGTGATGTGGGATCGAGCTCTCAACTTCTTTTCCTTCTTTGTTCCTATTTGAGCTCGTGCCAAGATAGCCTCCAATATTTCCTTAGGGTCCATGAGAACAAGGGCCTTCTTTTGTAGTTTTTTTTCCAACCAATCAAGCATTTGAGATCCCTCCTTTGGTGATTCATGATAACCTTCTTTTTGAGCGTGTTGGATCTCCCTTTCCTTATGGTTCAAGGCTTCTTGTTCTATTTTCTCTTCTTCTTCTTCATCCGAGTCCTGGATCAATATGGTCTTTTCCTCATTTGGCCCAGTAGTAGCTACATTTTCTTTAGGGTTGTCCTCTCCTTTAGGTACCCTTTCTTCTTCTTGCTCAAGCTCTGCATGGTTTTTTGGCTCAGGGCTCTTTTTCATTTCAATCTCCTCTTCAGGTTTATCCTCTTCTTCAACTTCAACTTCTTTCTTTCCCTCCTCCTTCTTGGGAGGTATTTCTTCCTCTTGATCAAGGCCATTGTCTACTGGATGCTCTATAGATATATCCATGTCATCATCAGTTTCCTCCTTTTCTCTAGAAGGTTGCCTCTCAACTTCTTCCCTGACGTCCTTGAGTTGTTTGGACAACTCCTCAAGCTCTTGGTTAGAAGACTCTACTATATACTTGGCACTAGGGTCTTCAACATCTTCTTCTGAGGACTGTGACCCTTCTTCTTCATATTCCACCTCATTTATGGTCACATTATAATGCTTTGGGTGCTCATGGTAGTCATAATTGAAGGTATCCTCAAGTTCCTCATCAACTCCTTTAGCAACCTCCCTCTGTCATCTCTCCATTTCTTCTGAGATTTGCATGGTTGCTTCCATATTTGGTGGTTATGTCAAAGGAGGGACAAGGAGACCAGCCACAACTTGGTCCATCACAACCTAAAGAACAAGATTCATCAACACCCTAGAGAGTTCAATGGGTATGCTTCACATATTCCTTGCAAAAGCTTTTGGTAGGGTGAGAGTAGGCATTGTAGTTCTGGCTGCTGAAGGGACTGCAGTTGAGGGAGACATCGAGGAGGATGATAATGGAGAGGTTGTAGTGGAAGATGCATCCCATACCATAATTGGAGCAGTTTGCGAGGTGGAGGCAAGGTGAACTGAGATGTCCACTATGAGCGGAGAGGAAGCGGGTAATGCCTGAAATGTGGGAGGAGGAGTAGTAGTAGCGGCAATGGCGGTGACGAAAAGAGCAGAGGTGGTAGGTGGTGACTTTGGTTGCTCAGCTTCTTCTTCTCCATCATGTAGTGGGTCTTTTTGGATTGTGGGCATCTCAAAGAATCTGACCGACTTCTTTTCCTTCTTCGAGGTCTCACTCTCTGAGGCCTTCCGTGAATAAACCTTATGCTTAGGCTTGCGTTCTGAAATTTCTATTCTTGTCCTTGATCTGGTGGTGGGAGAAGATTTTGGAGCTTCCTCAATAGGGGCAGCGGTATCTCCACTATCCGTTTGACTAACAAGCTCATCTTCATGCTCGTCGTATGTCAAAGTGCCCCCCTGAAGCTTCAACTATGTGATCTGAGCATCAATCCATTGCCTTGTTCTATGCTCCATAGGTTTTGTCACAATGTTGAGGTCCTTAAACTCTTCTTCATTCTAGTCTATCAAGGGCAATGGAATTGATGCAAGCAAGGTGGATAAAAGACTCTCTTCAACTTGAAAATGACTAGACTCAATCAGAAAAATAACTCCTTACAACACAAATCCCTCCACTTGACTCAATCACTCTTCTTATGGCTTGTATCCCTCAATAACCAACCAATGGAGATATCTTTTAGAGAAGGCCATATAGTGGCCTATCATAAAGGTTCACCACAAAGTCCTAAACCACATACCAAATGATTCCATAGGGTTTCTTTGACCCAACATCAAGAACCAATAACCTGACCCATTTCTAGGCTACTAAATTAGCCCACTTTTCCAAAGGAGGTCCCTCCTAAACACTTGTTAAACACCTAAACTCTATTGATAGAGTCAAATTGTGTCCCAAAATATCAGATTCCAAAATTTATTCTCAGATACATGGCTTCTACAACACTAATCCTTGAAACCCTCCAATTACACACAAAACATCTAGGGTTTATTGAATCTCACATGAATTGGGCTTCTTAGACTTTTATAATTGCATCCAACAGAATCCAAATGGTCTTCACAAACTCACAAGACCGACACATAAGAAACTCTTTCACTATTTATACAAACCCTTCATTACCATCCTCTTTTCTTATGTAAACATGCCCTCTTTGACCCTAGGGCTTCACCCAAACCATACAATATCAACTCCCCTGCCTCCAAACACATTGGAACACCTATCTTACCATCATAGGAGTCATTCCAATGAGCAATAGATCCAAACAGTATGTGGAATGACTAATTCATAACTTAGACTCCAATCAAAACCTTAATTCTAAGAAAATAGGGTTGCTTCAGAAAACCAAAGAAATCTCTCACTAAATTTAAAGTTATTCACTCAAAATGGAGTAAAATGAAAGGTAAAACATATCTTCAAAACACAAAAGAATTTAGAGCATGTTCAAGACTGTACTAGCCATACAAAATAAGAAAAGTTCAGGAAACATAGAAAATAATAGAGAAAAATGTTATTTCTTGATTTGATCCCACAATACAAACTTCAACAACAACTAGTTTGAGCCCTTGGAGGCTTTAAATACATTTTTGAAACAATTTCTAACTGTCCAATGCCCATAACCACTTTTGAATTCCATGACTTTTCAAATTCCCTTAAAAGTTGCATTTGACAATTTTGAACTTAACAACATTACATCTTTTATGTGCAACTTTTACTAATATAACCCCCAAGACTCAAAACCTCCTAAGATCCATAAATTTTTTTTATTTATCTTTCAAAATGGTCATTGTGACCTTATTTAGACAAAACCATATCAAAACCTAGATCCTACTTGGTATGATCTTAAATTGAGAAAATTTGTTTAATGGTGCTCTTGCACTAGGCATGTTGGTGACAACATCATATCTTGGGTCCACAACAGTGTTTTCATCTTCTACGATTTGATCTGGTATTGGGAAAAAATTAATTTTCTTGACAAAGTAAGTGGTCATATGCATATAATGCCTCATGTGTACCTCCTTTTTGTCCCGACAGCTAGCCCAAAAATCTTCATTGTGGTGCAAGTGGGCATATCCTCTTCCAAAAAACTTCTTTAACTTGCCGTAGGGGTCCATTCTTAGTTTGGCCATGTGGAGATCCAGATTATATTCCATGATTTCCTTCTTTGAATATTCTACACATTAAGTGGCTGTGAGGGTGTACATTCCCTGCCCAAATGTGAGGGGATATGGTATCCCTACCCAATGCTTGCCATTGAGGAGAGTCTGTTCATTCTACAATTGCTTAAAGACTTCCAACAAAATCAGGTGGTCATTTGGGTACCGAGGCAGCTTATATGGCCTTTTAAAGAATCCCTCCATTTTGATATAAGTGAATTCTGAGAAATGTATAAACAAAAATCCAAACCTATGGATGAACGCACAGGCAGTCTATGTGACTCTCCTCTTGAAGTCCCCTCGAAGGAGTCTGATAATATACCCAATGAAGGCATCATTCACCCTACAATAATCCTTCTTGAAATTTCGATATTGTAGCTACGGGTGCCTATCGTATACTTTTAATTCCCTTCATGGAGTTGGGATTTGTGCAACAAATAAACCTTTGTAGGGAAATGGCTTGGCCATGAGATACACCAAGTAAGAGTTCATATAGAATTGAGAGGTCTTCTTGACTGCTAGGAACTGCTGATGCAAGTTATCACTGATCATTTTGGCCCAATGAAACTTGGATTTCCCTCTGATAATCTCAATGAAATAAAACATCCAATCCTAAAAGTAAGCAATAGTGGGAATGCCCATGACTTTGCTCAACAAGGTTACCAAGTCATGATAATCTTCATTAAAGTCACTTATGAACAATTGTTGGGGCACCTTGTTAGTGCTGCCCCTCTTCTCCTTCATCTAGTATTGGTTAATTAAATTTTTCCATTTTAGAGGGTCTTCCTTCCATGCGTTCTCAGCGTATTCCTCCATTGTGTCTTCCATAGGGTCAAATGTAGGGATGTGGAATTTTTCTCCTATGGACCTGGCAGACAAGTCGGCCACCACCCTACCCTCGTGATCAATGATTCTTCTACTTTCCACCTGATAGGCTTCCCTGCAAGCCATTACCAGTTCTAGGGATACAAGAGCGGGCAGGAAGCCAACTACCTTAGCCAAACCACTCTTTCTAATTTTCCTGGCATTGTTTGTGGTGGGGTTGATGATGAACCTCTGTCTAAATACGTCTATGTCAACTTGTCTAAGGTTGGTATCTGTGATCATGTCCCAGGCGGTAGTGACCTGGTGACTTCTACTTCTTGGAACTAATACTTCATCTAATCTTTATCTTTTTTTCCTCTTGGAACTTTGGTAGGATTCTTCCCTTTATCCTTCTCTGTGGATGCTCCTGATGGTCCTGCAGTTGATTCCATAAATCCTGCAAATAGAGACGTAGTAAGCACATTCACATGAAAAGAAAGGGGAGTGTTAGCAAAATCTGACAAAATAGATATTAAATCAAGCACATCATCATTAGAGATCATAAAATCCATTGAAATTCATCATTTAAATCTCGCTTGGGGAAGATAGGGAAATGCAGGCCCAGGGGTGTGGGTTTCCTTGGGCTAGCAACCATTTTGGAGAAGGCAATAGGGAGATTGCATAGAGGGCACGACAACCCACATGCGACCACTCACATCAAGGTCTCTGCACCTTTGATTCAAGGGCCACATAAGGGCGTTAAGGCATTTTGGGCATGTGGGTCCACAATTCATGAAATTTTGGAGGTGGTAATTCAATCATTTCTCATGCAAATTAAGAGGGTGCAGAAGCCGGGGTCGTTAAGGCCGTTTGGAGCTCTGTCGTTTAGAAATGACACTGGCAAGGCGGAGGTTCGCATATAGAGTCCTACTTTTTGGGACCCGCAGGCAGAAATGAAAACTCAATTTTAACTTTCAAGTTTAACCCGCTCAAAGTGATGTAGCTAGGAACTCGTGGGATGCTGCTAGGTGATGGCCATTTTGGAACAACAAAGACGAGGTGGTGGCCCACAGATGGTGGTCCGCACTGTCAAGCTTGTAGGAAGGCTTCAACATCAGTATTTGTTGGAAGGGACTTTGAGTGATGATAGGGGAATTGGGTCTTGCAAGATAGGCGATAGGTTAGGCACGACCGTTTGGAAATGATAGTCATGGGAAGGTGGGCTGCAGGCGGCGGCGTGCACTAAAACGCCCGCTTTGCATTTTAATTTGTTGTTTTTGTGCATGAGGGGGCCAGAGGGAAATGACTAGCACAGAGTCCACAACGTGGACGGACGGGGATCCTTAGCCGTTTGTAAACAATGAAGGGGAATAGGCGGCCTGTGGACGATGGTCCGCAAAGCTCAGCCCACATGGTGATCCTGACTTAGTATTCTCTTTTGGGGAAAACTTGGGATGGCATTGGGATGCACGGGCTTCGCGAGGCGGAAGGAAAAAAGGGTTTCACCGTTTGTGATGGTCGTTAAAGTGATGACAGAGAAGTGGCGGAGACCCATGAAGGACGACCTGTAGATGAAAGGGTTTGATGACTTACCAGGTGACAGACAAGTATCCTGCTAGATTCGCATGGTAGACGGCTGAGGGAAAACAACCATTGAGAAATGATGAAAGAAAGGGTGTCCCTCACAAGCGGAAACCCGCACGGGTAGACCCGTAGGAGCTATGAGAATCCCCGTTTATCTTAGGATTTTTGTTAATTTTCATGGTGGTGGCAACGAGGTGGTGTCTACCTACATGCGCAGGTCCATAGAGAGTGATGACCATGGTTTCAATTTTACTATCCAAGATGCTAAGCCAACGACAGAGGGAAGTTTATGGGCCACAAGGGCATGAAAGCCTTGGTCAAGAATGACAGTCGTAGGGTTATGTCCTGCATGGCCTTAAATGGCTGATTTCAAAGGATTTTCAAGCTTTCAAAAGATGGGTTTTGTGTGGGATTTTGCTCTTAACCAACTGCCTGTGGATTTTATAGTTTTCTTCCTTAAGATTTTTCAAATTCACAAAGAAAATAAACTTAATCAAACATGGATAGGGTAGTGGAAAACTCACTTGATGCTCTTGAAGAATCAAGATGAACACATTAGTTTAATTCATCCTCCAAGCAATGCGGGCGTGATGGCGGTGAAGGCAACTGGAGCACTGACAAACCTCTAACTGATGTCAGTGAAAATGACAGGGTGACTTAGCTATTTATAGGAAATATGACATTAATTACCTACATTAAATGATGTATGGCGACTGACACAGTTGGTGGACACGGGTTTCAAAATGACCGGTGGCGGGAACAACGGAACCTACGATGCAGGCGACAATCAGGTGATTGTCATTTGGCAAGTCGACGAAGGGAATGGTGATGGATGATGTAGGGATCGCCATGCGGGTAGATGCCCCAAATCGCTGCCATAGAAATGATGAAGGAGGAATGAAATCCTGCCAGGAGCGACCCGCATGGGGGGACCCACAACAAGAGGAGGATGCCAATTTTAAAGTCTTAAGGAAAACTGCCAGGGGAACTCTGCAAAGGCAAAATACTTGGAAATTTCAAAGGTGGTGAAACCTAGTCAACTCAAGATGATAATTTTATGATGCCTTGACTACTTGGGACTCAAAATAGGTGGCACGCAAAATGAGACAAAGGTGAAAAAGAGAGGGTCCCTATTTTGAATGAGGTGTGTGTGCTATAGGCACACCAAATGGTGACTCTGTTGGAAGAACGATCTTGAGCATTCTAAGGATAAAAATTCAATCAAAATCCAGAATCTTTGGTTTCACAGACCAAGAGCCAGTTTCCATAAGTGAACTGAGGAACTCGAAGGAGAACAGGGATCCGTAACTTAAACAGATCATGGAAACATCTCAGAAGTGTGTGTATGGTGAGTTCATTCCCCCTTTTTTTAGAAACTATAACAAATGGCCATTAATTAGGCAAAGCAAGCTACGTAAATTTCCTAACCCCAAAAGTAACTTGGACATTGCTCCGCTACCAGTCAGGCATCCATAGCCCTGGCAGAGCTATTGTTGTGAGCCCACAAAAATTGCTCTACTACCAGCTAGGTGTCAATAGCCCTGATAGAGTTATTCACACACCCACACAGTTGTTTCATTTTCATTAATTTCTTTCTTTATTTCCTTTTCAAATATTTTTCATTTGGTGATCATTCTTTTGCTTAACTGTGTAAGCATTGAAGCTTACTATGGGTTTGGAATCACAGTGGTCATTGGAGAACACTGAAGATTTTTCACTTGCTAGACCCTCATAACAACCACTGTGCATTTCTTTAGAAATAATTTAATGTTCATTTTGTGTAAGATCCGAGACGCATGTGAAAGGATTCAACCAAGGGTCCTGTTCTAGGCCAAGTCAAAGTTCAAATAAGGAAACTACTCCACACAAGCGATCAAAGATCAATAGTCATGAGTGAAGATTTATCTAGAGAACACGCGAGAGTGGGCAACAAAGCAAGTTGTCTGTCAAACTGAGCACGACCACCGCATCAGAAACAAAAGAGAACTCTTGACAAAACAAAGCAATTGGAACAACGAGCAAAACATAAGCAAAGTGAAACAACAAAACAAAGGAAACCTAAACTAACCTATATACATGTATTTACAAAGAAGAGCTCGGGAAAGGAAGTAATGCTTGAGGTGATGGCTGTTGACAGGCAACAGGACATCTTCACCAATTAGTATCTTGAGGCAAAAAGCATTTTATCCTAAAATTTCAGAGATCTAAAAGGGGCCAAGCTAGAGCTTGTCGAATTTGTCATGTCCCCCTTTCCTTTCATGGGCTTTGTCCCAACAAAGGACTAAGTCAACAGTCCTAAAGGCCTTAACTTTGGCTTGATGATCAAACCATCTCTTAACCACGCCCTGGTGTTTGGAAAAAAATTCAATAGCTCGGTCACAGACTTCTTCTAAGTGGAGCAGTTCAGCTAACAGGCTTCTTGACGGTCTCCCTCTTCATAAAAGGTGTTGATGAACTAGAGGGTGGGGATCTTGAGATAGACAGGAAATACAGGCTCCAAGCCATAAATGAGATGGAATGGGGAATCACCCAAGGAGGCCTTGTGGCGTGTATGATCTTCCCAAAGGGAAAAACATAGCTGGGTGTGCTAGTCTTTGGGGTTTTTATCAAGCAATTTCTTGATCATGGTTATCAGATTTTTGTTTGTTGATTCATTGAGGCCATTTCCTTAGGGATAGTAATTGGATGAGAACTTAAGAGAAATACCATAGTCAAAGGCCCAACTAGAAAATTTGAGTGAGGAAAAGGTAGAGCCATTATCACAGACAAGAGCATAAGAGCAACCAAAATGATTCAAAATAAGGCTTTCAAGAAAATTAATGACTACCTCAGTTGTGCATTGCCTACATGCAATTGCTTCTATCCATCTAGTGCAATATTAAGAGGTAGTTAGAATGTACCTATGACCCGCAAAGGATGGTGGGATTATCGGATTGATGAAGTCAAGACCCCACTGAGCGAACAGTCTTACCTCCAGGACTGGTTGCAGTGGGACAACAATATTTCGTTCTTTGGTTGCAGCGGTCTGGCACACGTGGCAGGTTCAAACATGATTGTGTGCATCCTTGAATATAGTCGGCCAATAGTACCCAACCCGCAAGATTTGATGAGCAGTGGAAGGGCCAAATTCGCGGCCTGTGCCAAATTTATCACGAAACTATTTCAACACTCGTATTGCCTCTTCTTTCCCAAGGTATCTTAGGTAGACTCCTTCATGATTCCTCTTGTATAGTATAGAGCCCTATAACATGTAGCTATTGCTTTTTAGTCAGAGAGCACGTTTTTGGACTCCCTATAGGCAGGGTGGGCACTTGTTATTCATTAGATAGTATACTATGTCATTGTACCACTCCTCAGGAGAGACGTCCTCTAGTTGGTACTGTTGTATAATAAGCTCAGGTCTTGCTTCAACTAGTGTTTTAGCTATCATTTGAATGAGGACTTTCCCTTAGACTAACTTCATGGGTTGAATCTCCATATTATATTCTTGTAGCAAAGTGAGCAATTTTTCTTTTCTTTCTCCCAACTCGTTCTGCATCAGTAAAGTCTTCACTGTCGGATTAGGCACAATGGAAAACACCTTGTTCTGCAAGATGTAATGTCTAAATTTCTTGACCCCTCTAACCAAAGTGTATGCCTGTTTTTCAATGTTGTGATATCTCAATTCTGCATCTTTTAATGGAGCACTCATAAAGGCAATAGGTTGTTCACTTCCTTCATTATCCTTCTGGGTTAGTATTCTGGCACAAGAGTGGTTTGAGGTGAATGAGTAGATGTAAAACAACTTTAGGTAATCTGAGCTGACTAGTATAGGTGCATCAAAAATTGCCCTTTTTTATTTCCTCAAAGGCCTGCTTCGCCTCCAAGGTCCACTCAACTTTGGAATCTTACTTCAACACAACATTAAGCGGCTTGACTATCTCAGTGAAGCCAGTGATGAATTTTTTGAAATTTTTTATCTTTCCAAAGAAAGATTTTAATTCCTTCTTGCTGGCTAGGAGCTGAATCTTTAAGATAGCTTGAATGCACTCAAGGTCAATTGAGATTCCCTTCTCTGAGATTACATGGCCCAATAGCTTACCCTCCATGACTTCGAAAATGCACTTCTTTAGATTCAAAGAAATCCCAAATTCCATACACTTCTAAAAAACTTTGCATAGATCAACGACATGTTCACCTCTTTTCTTTGAAAATATGGTCAAATCATCCATGTAGATGATTATGCATTTACCAATCAGATATTTAAAGATGATTTTCGTTGCATGCTGGAAAGTGGCACCAACATTGATGAGCCCAAATGACATCATCCTGTATGCGAAGGTTCCCAACTTGGTGGTGAATTATGTCTTGTGCCTATCCTCGTATTGTACCATGACCTGATTGTAGCTAGAATATCCATCTAAGAAAGACATCATTTGAGATCTGTTGACGATTTGCAACACATCTTCCAATGAGGGAACTGGATAGTTATCCTTCTCTAAGGCTCGATTCAGATTGTGAAAATCTACACACAATCTGATTTCTCCATTATTTTTCCTCACTGGAACCAAATTGGCCACCCATGTGGAGTGCTTGACTGGGAATATGATTCAAGCTTACAACAACTTCTAAACTTCCTTGTAGATGATGGGTTCTAGCAATGCATTAATATGGTGTTGTCGTTGCTGAAATGGTCTCACGTCTGACTTGAGAGGAATGGTGTATGTAATGATTGAGGTATCATATGTATTTAAATCCTCATAACTCCAAGCAACCACATCATGGTACTTGTGTAAGGCATCAAGGATCCCTTTCTTTTCTTCTGGCTTGCACACCTTGTCAATGAACACATTCTTATTTTCCTTGGTTGTTCCAAGATTATGAGTGTCACACTGATTATTGATGGAATCCTTCTTTTCTTGCTAATCCTAGTCTTTGATCTGATCTAAATCAAGTATATGATCAAGTTGAACCATACCCCTAGGAATCATGTTGGTCTTGAGGTTAATGAATCCTTCTATATCCAATTCAACCTCTTTAGGTCATCAATTATCTAAGTTGCAAACACATCAGAGCTAGTGATAAAATCCAAGATGTGCTTGTCATCATCGAACACTTGGAAGTTGGTAACATTGTCTAGCACCAATGGGATGGAAGTAAGTTCAATGGTGAATTTCTTTAGGTCGAACATAGAAAGGGGCTGTAGTGTGCTAGTTGCCTATAATTTGCTAGCCTTCTATCATGGTAGGAATACAACTTCCTAACTTGTTTTACCACTAACTTTGAGTCACCAAAGACTTGCAACATTTTGAGCTTTTTCCTTAGAGCCATTAAAATACCATGGACTAGCACTTCATACTCTGCAACGTTATTCGTATAATAAAATTGAAGCCTATGAGTAGCAAAGTAGGTATTACCTGTGGGGCTGATGAGTTCAAACCTAGCTCCCGCTCCTTGCTTGGACTTAGACCCGTCAAAGTGCAATGTCCAAAAATTGGAGGACTCTTTAACTCTAGGGTTGGTCATATATTTATCTTTCTTTAGCTACACATTCGCACCAACAGCTTCCGAGGAAGGCACAAATTCAACATTGTTAAGGTCGGGTTGTTCTGTTGGGAGTTCTTCTTTGGTATGACTTGTTCGCTGATATGCACAAATGTTGTTTGACAAAGGCAACATTCAAATTTTGAATGGGCAACATTGTGGACCTTGCACCAACTGGGCAACATGAGCTATTGAAAATCCATCCTCACTCCTAAACTAAGTTGATCTTGCACACATTTTTCAATAATTTTTTGGAATCCATCCAATAATCCCAAATTGCCATCGTCATTGGATTCCTAATCATCTGACTCAACCAACATTTCTATGCTTTGAGGTGTGTAGGTTAAATCGATAGGGGGACTACATAGCATGAGGAGAACCTCTTCAGTCTCCTTCCCTTCTTGAGACTCCAATTCTTCTTGATAGGCCACAAGAGAATAATTGCCAAGTTCCGTCTCAATAAACAACACCTCATTGGTGTTGTTGTACTCTATAATCATAAACTTCATGCACGGTTCCCAGTCCATGCGGATTTTTTTTGGAAACCCTTTCCATGGCAACCATATGTGAGAAAAGTTAGTTGCAGCGTATCCATTCAATGCCCTAGTGAAATCTCTTCCTAGTATTATGTCGTACGTGTCAGGAATATCCACAACCTATATGTCAATAACTTGCTACACCCTTGGGTCTGCAACAATCTGCATAGGGATTTGGTTGATTTCACCAACTATATTCACCTTAGTTTTATCTAGTTGGGTCACCTTTTGCTTGGAAGTTTGGGAACTATTCCCAATGCCCTACATATGACCAACGACATGACATTGGCTGACGCCCCTAAATCAAGCAGGCCGTTGTGTAGGTTCTTTTTGAATATTCTGATGGTAGTGAGGAAGGGCGGTGTTTCTAACTTCCCTTGGAACAAGCCCATGGGTGTGTCTGCCTAAGCTACCTAATTTTTATCTTTCTCATTGGTCTTGTCCTTGTTTGGCACTTTGATTTGCTCTTTCACATATTGTTTTCCCATTTGTTGATTTGAGGGCGCTCTTTCACATATGGGCTCACTTTGTGATTCATCAAAGGAGACCCTCTTGGCTGGTACCTCTTGTGTTGAATTGGAAGAGGCAGTCCCATTAATTATTCTAAAGAAAGACTTCTTAATTAATGGGAATTTGAGCAATTTAAAGGCTAACAAACTAATTTTGACCTTAAATTCTTCAGCTACATATTCACCCATTTGTTCAATTTTAGCCTCAAAGGATTTGCCTTGGGAGGAGCTAGGGGACTAGTTTTGCATTTGATTTGGTTGTTTGTTTCTATTAAAGTACTGGGTGGGCACATGGGGGTAACCTGGATTGTTACTAGCATTTGGGTAAGGTGGAGTGTTGAATTTATTAGGTGGAATAAAAGTCGTAAAAGGACCCCCTGCTTATCTACTCCTTAGATTATAAGGGGTTTCCCTTTGATGAAACATCTGGACTTCATCCTCACATGACTCCTCTTCATCTATTGCACCATTATCTATTGAAGATAAGAGTTGAGATAGAGTGTCTTTGTTACTTTGTCCTTTGCAACAACAATCTCCTTTTTAGGCGAATTGCTTTCACTTCATGGGAAGGGGGCTTGATTGACCATGAGCATTAAAGAGTCGTATGGTTTAGATGGTACTAGATCTCTACAAACAACACCATCTACAATATTTGGAACCTCTACTTCAAAGATCTTTGCAACTATCTGGAACTCCGGGCAATCAAATTTGAAGTGCCTATTCGTTTTATGGATGTGGCGCCATCTAGACAAAGCTGCCTCGACTAAGTATACCCCACTTGTCATTTTTTCTATGTTGGTCGATTGGTCTAGAGGAGTAGGAACTTCTCCATTGTTAGGTCTCGTCTTCCATGTCCAGCTCTATCTCTATGAAGGCCTCCTTTCAAATTTTTGATTGGAGTTTTGTCCTCTTTCATAATTCTGCCCATAGGAAACACTTGCATCACAGTTGTCTCTGTTATCTCAATTGAGGTTGGCCTGAATGCTGCGTTGGGAAGCTTGTAGTTGGTTGTTCTTATTTTTTAAGTGTGTCATCGCAGTTGAAATTTTCTTAATCATATCCATTAGTTCATCTATTTGATCCTTCTCTGCATTGTTCGGCTACAATGCTTGGTTTTGGAGGAAGACCGGCTGCACTGCTGGTTGGTTTTGCTGAACGAGCGGAAACTCGAGCCCTTGAAAATATGCAGGTACTTGAGGTAGCTGAGAATAGACCTACTGGTACTTGGGTTGCAAGTAATGAGGCATGGGAGGCACCTGACTCAATGGCGATCCTAGATGAGGAATCATGGGTAGCTATGGAATTTGATTCATAATAGGTGTTTGATGTACCAAGGCTTGAGTAAGTCCTTGAAATTGCATTGGATGAGAAACCGGTCCCAAAGAAGGCAGCGGGCTGAAAATATTTTTCCCCAAGTCAGTGCTCTCTATGACCGCCTCAGCGTAGGCATCTACCAACCTGGCGGGTGGTGGGAACATTCTTTTCACTAGTACATCGGTGAGATTGTCTAGGGAAACATAATAAACCAACTGGGCTGAAGGGTCATCGACCACGTATGGAGCTTGTAATCTCATGTATGAATGATGAAATTGATCATTGAAGGAGCTGATTGGTTCGTTGACTTCCCTTTGAACGGACATGAATTGCTAATATAACTATGAAGGGTTAATTGGGATCTTGCATTTCTGCAAGGTGTTCTTCAATAGGTTCCAAGAGGTGATGGACCCCATTGAAAAAGTTGATGTACCAATAAAAAGCCTCTTCCTCTAAGAAATAAGGAAAGACTCGACAAGCCATGTCCTCATGATTGATTTGCATGTCCTTCAAAGCCATTTGAAAGATCTTGATATGTTCCTCTGCTATCCTCTGTGGATCACGAGGATGAAACTTTGTACAAAATCCCTCTAGATTCTTCGACATGTCATGATAATCGTTGAAGGATAGTGGAGAAGGATTGTTACCTAGCCAAGCCATGAAGGGAGGCAGAGGTTGTACTTGTTGTGCAATAGTAACTCAGGGCTGCAAAGGAGTAGCAGTGCTTGAGGAAACTCCTTGGACTTGAAGAGCATGGGCAGGGGCGATGCACTGGCTATGGGAAGTGAGCAGTTGGAAGGAAGCTTGGGGTGGCTGAGAAGAAGAAGTGGATGCTAGAAAAGAAGGATGAGTGTGGTGTGAAGGGATGGAAGGGAGCGGTGAGGATGGATGAGAAATGGATGGAGCAAAGGAGGCTAATGAAGTTGCTTCCCCTCTTTTAGCTCTCTTAGCCTTGGTAGGGGGTTGTAGTTCTTGAAATTCCCCATTATTTGGTGTGGATCTCAATATTCTTTGGAATCTTTTAGGGGAGAATGAACCGACTCAATCTAGCTTAACACAAGGCCCTCCTTCTAGTGCCAGTTTTTTTGATGGGTGTTTTAGCACTTCTCAACATAGGTAATACATAAGTGCATCACCTCTCTTGAAAGATAATTTCCCACAAACAAATTGCAAAAAACTATCCCAAGGTCTCTCGGGTGTTAGGTCATGATTTGCTTGGAATGTCTCAGTTGGTTCATGTGATTTGTTGGTAATCACAGGGCAGCCTTACACATGTTAAGTTGGAGGGAGATTGGATCCTTAGATGGATTTTGTGAAATTCTAAAGTGATGCTCTATTGTTGCAAGTTCAAAACAACAGTTGAAAACTCCACTTTTATCATCAGATTTGGCTTTACAATGATGCTGGAACTTTGCCAAAACTACTATTTCAAAGAAAGATCAAAGGGGAAGGGAAAGGTAAGAGTTCCTAAACCTACAACTACCAGTGAACAATGACAATGGAGAATGCTATAGTGGAAAACCTTCCTGAAACTAAGTTCCACTTAACCAAATTAGTTAACAGTGTCATGAAACTAGTGCTATCTTCTAAGGTCTGCAGATTTTCAATTGTTCATTCACCATGGAGTATGAATAAAAGATGAATTTTAAGTGCAACAATGAAATTTATGTTCAGACTAGATTTACACTGCTATTCATCATCAATAAACAACAAAAAACATGAACAAGGAAGGGCATCAACACAATAGTATTCCTCAACATCAATGAACAACATTCACTAAACTACTAAAAGCATGCAAAACACATAGAATAGCAAATTAAATATACTCAAATTTATCAACTTGTTATTAATTATTTGCTTCTTGCTCAAAATTAGTGAAGATTTAATGAGTAGTTATTTGTTGGAGTATAATTTTTTTGATGTTAAGTCATCCAATGAATCTTTACTTTCAGAATGAAAGAGTTGTCTAGGATTGATTTATTCAAATAATTCAAACAGTTTAGATTAAACTGTTGAACAGTTCAGACAAACCAATAAACAAGTTTCATTTGGAAAGAAAAAATTTAGAAGAATGAAGTATAAAGTCATTATTTTATGCAATGTTTGTCATTGATGATTATCAAAAAGGATTTGTAGATCTAAGAGCAAGAATGCATAAATAATCATTCATTTTGATTGCAACACATATGCTTCAACAAATACATCAGTTATTTTGGATTATGTAATTCAAAACAAGTTTAGATTGGTACATAAGCCATTACATATCTTGAAACAACTGGTTTATTAAAAGATATGTTTTTGTAACCCCACATAAGCCATGGGTTATGACTAAGTTGATTGAATTCAACAACAACTATGAACCATACACCTGAAGATCAACTAAAAGAAGAAAGACATATAAAAGGAAGGTCATGTCTGTCATTGCCTGGGAAGGCTGATGTAGGGTTGACTTGTTTCTTCCTGCTTGATCTTCAGTGTCTTCAACTCCTTTGCTTCCGAGTTCTAGAATGTGCAGTTGATAGTAAACTTGTGTTAGAGCTCAGGGCATGATATCTAATTACATGCTTATCAACAAATGTATGATTGATAATTATTATCAAATTGAATCAACTTAGTCAACATATGAAAGATAAATGTAAAAACTGCCATATCAAATCATCAGGAGAGATTATCAAATTCACTATTTTTCTAACTTGTTTGCTTCATGTGCAAATATAGGAAAAGTATTGTTGTTGCTTTGTTTCATTAAAATTACAGCATGTGGGTTAAAACATGGCTCCCACAAGGGTTGAGCTCGACATGCTGAATTATCAAATAATCAACTTAATTGAGCTTATTTAAGAGGGAAATGCAATGTTTAAAGCCATTATATCAGCTTTTCAATGATAGTGAACATGCATACATGTTAAATCCACAAAATATCACTCCAAGGAACTACAAAGGGAAAAGTTAACAACGATATAAGCAATATGAATATCATGAAATCAATATGGTGTTTGACAAAAATTCAAAGAGCAGTCTCATATGAAGAAATTATTGCATTATTATAATATATGCAAATGTTTTATGTATTTTTGAAGGAATAAATTCTTTTATTGCAAATTTATTTGTCAGAAAAGAACATACAAGAGAAAGGCTAAAGAATGGAGATAATAAAACTGCCTGAAATATTATGTATATGATAGTTGGGAGTTGTAGAAGTGTGATGATGTAGAAATAAAAGAACTGGAAATAAACAAAGATCTATTCCTTTTGAGGTTACAAATTTCTAAGCATGAATTAGGTATCTTGAGTTAACCAAAATGGATGAAGGGTTTCTCTTTTTCTATCGAAGCAAACTCAGTTTTAAAAGCTTATGCAAATTAGTATAAAAAGTATGACAATGTACCATGGAGTCTTTGGTGATGGTCACTAACAAAATTTTGTAAAGAGATCAAATCTAATGCATAAATTTTTTACAGAGACCAAGGTCAATACCCCAACCAAGTATAAGGAATTCATCTATAGAAAAAGCATAAAAATTCTATAGTGAACCTCATAATATAGATGCATTAAATAAAGGGTTTCTTTATAGAAATATCATGATGGCCTTGAAATATAAAGCAATGAAAGAACTCGGGCTTTCAAATAGAAAAACCCTCATGGAATGCCATAAATGTACAGAGGCCACAACCACAAAATCCATCAGGGATTTTATCAAAAGGAATACAGAGGCCGAGTTGGGGTTTTAATGGCAGCCTTCAAACTTTCAAGAGAAGTACAAAGAAAGAATAAAAGAAAATTCATGAGGCCACAGTCTGTTAACTTCTATGAAGAAGCTTTGAAAAGAAAAGAACCTCCAGATTTCAAGACACAATTAGACTTACCAGGTAGTGTTTCTGCATTTAATCTTCCAAAAGTCTTCACAATTGCTCATGTACAATAATTTTCAGCAAAAGCTTGGCCACAAGGTTTGCGGCCAAATAAAAATAGCAAGAAAATACTGAGAGACTGCGGCTAAAAGCTAATAGAAAGCTTTTAAAATGATTAGAAATTTCTAGATCTATTAAAAAAACCAAGCTTACCTTTGAATTTTTATATCATCATGTTTCATGCCTTGTTTGGAGGAGGAGGACAACACATCATTTTTTGGAGCCAAGATTCAAATTCAAATTTTTGGAGGCTTTTTCTATAAGTCTATCTTATCTCTCATTCTTAGGCTAGTTCTCAGTTTGGTGGATGTTGTGGAAGATTATTCTTACTTTGTAACTCATTTTGTTTTGAGTTCTTAAGATTTGTAATGCAGATATCTCCTATTTCTCAATAAAAACCTTATTTTCTTCTCCATATCTCTTTGTACTTTAGTGTTGATTGTGAGTTACAAGATAAAGTATTGTGTTATCCTTTATTTTATCAAATTCCTTCAATGTTGAATATGAAGAATATCATGTCATAGTGCAGGTCTATGTTAGTGCTTTCATTCCCTTGCATAAAGATTTGTGAAAACATCTCTGTTTTCCTTTTTTCTAAGGATTAGAAAAGTCAGAGCCTCTCATTAGAATTATTTTTGTAGGCATGAATAGTTGAGTTGTGAGATTATGTGGCTTTATTTATTGAGTCTGTTGTGATATTTTAGTAGTTTTCAAATCACTTATCAGTTGGTGAATCATCTTGTTTTCCATTTTTTTAGTGTATGCATTATCCTTCTTACCCTTTACCTCTGTTAAAAAATCAACATTTATAATATCCAAAGGGAACCATCCCATAACTTGGAGGTCTATTCTCACCATAGGATACCCACAGCCTGAGAGTAGTCCCATGTACACAGGATTTAAGAATTTTTCAACTTGTCTTCGGGTGCAAATCCTTGTGTTAACAATTTTGGCACGCTCGGTGGGACGTTGAACTATTTCTTCAGTTCAAAAAGAGCTTATTTTGTTGTTGTTATAGTGTGAGTAGTAGTTTTCTAGTCTTCAAGAAGGAAAAAATTTCACACTTGGCGACTCCACAACTTTGGTTTCAAAAGTTTTTAGTGAGAAGCACATGAGAAGTTACCAAACAAGACAAAGTGTAGAACCTGTTGAGCATTCAAAGTTACCATCAAGAACTACCAGAGTTGTTAGGAGAGCAACAAGCCCTGTTTCATCCTTCAACAACCCTCTGTTTCTAAGTTTTGTAGTTCATATTTCAACTAGTTCAACTGTTTCAAGTAGTTCATCAAGTAGTTTTAATTCTCTAATAGTCAATATGGCTCATCCACCACCTAGGAATCAACCTTTTGTATCATTTTATCAAGGAAGTCCCTTTAATTTAGCCCAGCATAATGATAATCCAACAATAGCCCTTAAGAGCTTACCATTTTTTACTGGTGAAGATCATACAATAGCCATTGAGCACATTTGAGATGTGGCTTCATTGTGTGGTTTACATCATATTACCGAACAAGATATTGCAGTAAGGTTCTTAGTAGCCTCTCTTAAAGGTAAAACTTTTCAATGGTTTAGAGGGCTACCTATAAATTCAGTTTCAACATGGGATTAGCTTGGAGAGAAGCTGAATAAGTAGTTTGAGGACAAATCAAACCATCTCTCATTGGTGGAGCAACTCACTACCATCAAAAGAGCTCCACATGAGCATTTGGTAGACTTCAATTACCATTTCAAGAAGACCTAGAATAGGATTTCAATCACAGTAAAGCCTTCTAATGACTATACTTTTTTATTTTACTTGAAAGCTCTGAATAGTAATATTTCACTTGCAATATAGTCTATGGGTGGGGATTCTTTACCAGTAGCATTTGATGTTGCAATTAGAGTTGAGAATAGTTTGATTCAAGCTAGGAAGTTAGCACCTAGGCCTCCAATTCCATATTTTGCTGATATACAACCAATTATTCCAGTATTACCACCCACTGTAGTTGTTGTTCCATCATTTCCAAATTTTAATAATCAAGTAGTAGCTCAAGAGCATGTTGTTCCCAACCAATTTCAAGAGCTGATAAGCATAAAAGAGAAAAATGATAACATACAAAAGACCTTGCAAACCTTTAGTAATGAGTTGGTCAATATTAAAAAGCAGCAATATTAGCCACCTTACCAAGCTCTCTTTTAGTCTAATCCTCAAATTCAGAGGAGGAATTTCAATCAAAGGCCTTTCCATCCATATAATCTCAATACTCCTAGTTCTTCCAAGGAGGTAATGCCAGTGCAAAATAACATGGAAGCCGATTATGAATGGTGTTTTCTATGTAATCAACTGCATAATCAGTCTACTTTTTCTAATGGTATTCTGAATCAAGCATTAATGGTGCAAAGTAGTGTTGTTGTTGCAAAGAATTCATCTCAGGAGGATCATGAACAACACTCCGCTCATACGGATCAAGGAAATCCAAATGTCACCTTCATGAATTGGCAAGTTGAGGAGTTTTGTGAGGTCAATAATGCACAAAATCAAACAAGTGATTCTATAGCAGCCAATACAAGGAGTAAAAAGAGGGCTATAGATCTAGGCCATCAACCTGTAATGGGAAAAGATTAGCCTAAATCACAAGTTCAATCAGTAAAAGTGCAAAAGGATGTTGTTCTTAAAGGACAATAGAAGATTAGTACTGGAAACTTTAATATTTTAGATCATATGAAAAAAACACATGTTAGTGTTTCCATGTGGGATTCTTTGGCTCTTCCTAGGAAAAAATATTTTTTACGTGAGGCTTTGTTAAAGTTTTCTTTATCTGATGATGCATCTAATCAACAACCTTCAAAGGTTGTTTTTACCAATGATTCTCAAGAAAAGAAAGAACAACATACCAAGGTAGTTAAGACACCCCCATTTTATGTAACTCTAATTGTTGGCCATCATTTAGTACACAATTATATGATTGACTCTGGGGCCAGTAGTTCTGTAATGCCCAAGAAAATTATTGATAAGTTGGGAATAAAGTACAAACCATTAGAAAAGGGGGTAGTTCAACTAGATGGTACTGCTGTTAAAACAGTAGGAGTCATTAAAAATCTAAATCTTACATTGCACGCATGCCCAAATTTCTCAATACCTCAAGACATTTATGTCATAGAGTTACCTCCATATTTTTCCATATGTTTATCACAAGATTTTACTGCTAAGATTGGAGGATACTTGTCCTCTGATTGGTCTCATATGCTATTTAGGACCAGATATGGAACCAAGGTCACTATCAAGTTAGAACCTGTTGCTAAGGACCATATTGAACCATATAATGCAAGTGCTATTAATAAAGCAACTATTGCTAATTGTGCTCTTTTTGATCAAGAAGATATTCTTGCAGCTAAAGAGACTAGTACACAAATAGAGAATATCCCTGATGTTCTGTTGGATGAGTGGGCAACAAAGAATGTTTAGAATTCTTCAAATAAATAGCTTGAAGAGGTAAACTTAGGAGTTTATATGATGCATGAATCTAATTTTTTCATTCCTAATCTTGTCAAGAGTGATGAAAAATAGTCTGATCAACAAGAAAATGAGGTTTGAAAGCTATTCTTTGATGGTTCAAGGAGTAGAAATGGTGTTGGAGGTGGTTTTATGCTTATTTCTCATGCTGGTGACAAATGTTATTCTGTATTTAGGTTCACATTCAGCTACACCAATAATATAGCTCAGTATGAAGCTCTGATTCATGGTCTTCAGTGGGAAAAAAAGAGGGGTATTTGTTGTTTACAAGTTTTTGGTGATACAAAACTGATTGTTAATCAAGTTAGAGGTATTCATACTACTAAGAATGATCTTCTGAAGTCTTATAAGCATAAAGTATGGGATCTTATTGAATATTGTCAAGCTTTTAATTTGCTGTCAATTCCCAAAACTAAAAATAATCATGCTAATAGACTAGCAGCCATAGGCGCTCAATATGATATCCCTAATGATATCAGTAATTCTAAAGAACAACAGTATGTTAAAGTGATTGTTAGGTCATCAATTCATAACAATAATAAGCATTGGAAAATCTTTGACAGTGACCAACAAATCATAAATTTCTTGAGAGAAGAAGCATAATTTTCCAATGATAATCAAGAGAAACTTAGACAACAGTATGAAGACCAGATCATATAGCCGAAAACCAACAAATTTCACAAAGGCTTGGTTACATTGGAATCTATTTTTAATACAGATGATCAAGTAAGAAAATAAAAAGCCAGCTTGCAAATTAAAGAAGAAAATTATGAAGGTGTTAAGATCTTTAAAGATAAGCTTTTGAAGCTTGGTAAGGTATGCACATTAGAAGAAAGGCATGCATTTATTTTACTTTGTCAAGAGTTCTATGATATTTTTGCATGGGAATACTCAGATCTAAAAGGTTTTGACCCTTCTATTACCCAACATACTATTGAACTTGAGCCAAATGCCAAGCCTATAAGACAAAAACAGAGGCCACTTAACCCAAAGCTTGAGCCCCTAATGATCAAAGGGTTGAACAAACTCATTAAGAGTGGTGTCATTTATCTAATTAAGCATACCTCTTGGGTATCCAATCTTGTACCTGTGAGAAAGAAAAGTGGTGAAATCAGACTTTGTGTTGATTTCAGAGACCTTAATAGAGCTTCTCTGAAAGATCATCACCCTTTACCTTCCATGGAACAAATTCTTCAAGTTGTTTCAGGTTTTGAGAGATTCTCTTTATTAGATGGCTTCTTAGGATATAATCAGACCCTGGTTAAGGAAGAAGATCAATTTAAGACAACATTTACAACAAAATGGGGTACAATGGCTTACAAGAGGATGCCATTTGGTTTATCAAATGCTAGAGCTATTTTTCAGAAAGCTATGGACATGGCTTTCAAAGGCTTGATGTATAAAATTGTATTAGTTTATTTGGATGGCATAACTATTTTTTCAAAGAATTCAAATGAACACTTTGATCACTTAAGGAAAATCTTTGAAAGATGTAGAGAATTTGGTGTCTCTCTCAATACAAAGAAATTTATATTTTTTGTACATGAATGTAAATTACTTGGATATATTGTATCAAAACATGGCATCTCCATAGATCCAGAGAGAGTAAGTGTTATTCTTTCTCTTCCTTTACCAACACACAAAAAGTTCTGCAAAGTTTCTTAGGTAGAATCAACTTTGTTAGAAGATTCATCCCATATGTTGTTGAGTTATTAGTGTCTTTGACTTCAATATTAAAAAGTAATGTTTCTTTTAGTTGAACTAAGGAAGGAAAGAGTAGCTTTCAACTTATCAAGGAAGCACTTGCAACTGCTCCTACTCTGTTAAACCCATATTTCTCAAAAGACTTTATATTGTATGCATATGGAAACATTGATAGTATTGCAGCTATGCTAGTTCAGGAGAATGATCATGGGTTAGAACAACCCATAGCTTTTTTCAGTTAGAGTCTTAAAGATTATAAGCTTAATTATTCCTTTGTTGAAAAGCATGTCTTAGCTATTAGCAAAAGTTTAAAAAAAATTAGACATATGCTTTCTAACAACAAGATTAAATTGTTGGTTGCTCATCCTTCAGTTAAAGAATTTTTGCTGAATAAAAATTTGAATAGCAAAAGATTTGGTTGGGTGACTAAAGTGATGGAATATGACCTTGAGATTAAGGTTAATAAGCTGATAAGAGGTAAAGGTCTCTATGAACAACTTACAGAGAACAATAACAACAACACAGGAGAAGAGGAAAATGTTGTTTTAGCTCATCAAGATGAGGAACAAATTGCTGCACCAGTTTCTCCTACAGGTTGGGTAAATGAAATGACACATTTCTTGTTAACTGGTGAGTGTCCTCCTGGTTTGAGTAAATAAAAAAGAAGGTATTATAGACTACAGTCAATACCTTATGTAATTTTGAATGGTTTGCTACTTAGAAAGGATTTTCATGGTGTTTTATTAAGATGCATAGAAGTTGATCAAGTTGACAAAGTCTTACACAAGTTTCATGAAGAATTAGCTGGTGGTCATTTCTCTCCAAGAGCTACAACTCTTAAAATAATGAAATGAGGCTATTACTAGCCTACCTTATTCAAAGATGCCCATTCATGGGTAAGGAAATGTAAGGAGAGTGCCATATTTGTAGGAAAAGAGAAGTTGGTAGCCCTTTCATTACAACCAATTCAGATTGAATAGTCCTTTATGAAGTGGGGCTTAGATTTCATTGGAGTCATAAACCCACCATCAAGTGCAAGCCATAAGTGGGTGCTCACAACCACTGATTAATTTGCAAAATGGACTGAAGTTGTAGCACTTAAAGAAGCAAATGAGAGTGTTGTTTTGAACTTCTATGAAGAGCTGATAACTAGGTTTGGAGTTCTTGAATCAATAGTTTCAGATAATGCACTTGCTTTCATAGGAACTAAGATATCTAAGTGGGTTGTTAGAAATGGTGTTTATCTAAATACATCTTCTAACTACTATACTCAAGGAAATGGACAAGCTGATTCCACTAATAAGAACCTTCTGAAGATCATTAAGAAGACTATGCAAGGTAATCAAAGAGCTTGGCATATAAAGTTAAAATCAGCCTTGTGGGATGACAGAATTACACCCAAAAGATCAACATGATTATCACCATACATGCTTGTGTATGGAAAAGAGGCAAGGCTACCTATTTCCCTTGAACTTCCAACCCTTAATCTAGTCAACCAAGTTGATATGATTGAAGAAGAACCTATGGCAACAAGATTGGCTCAGTTGATTGAGCTAGAAGAGATTAAAGCTGAAGCAATGAAGAAGATTGAGCAACATCAAGCTCAAGTGAAAAGATCATTTGATACGAGAGCATCTCCAAGAGTGTTCCAAGAAGGTGACATAGTTCTGAAGTGGGATGGACTGAAAAGAAAACCTAGAAAGCACTCCAAGTTTGATGCATTCTGGAATGGACCTTACATCATTACTGGACATAAACAACATAATGCCTTCCAATTATCTAAGTTGGATGGGGAAGTGGAGCCAATCCCAGTGAATGGGATTCACCTCAAGCACTGCTTTTGAGGTAGGATCTAAATTTGTACATATTTGAGTAGATTCTAGATGTTCAATAAGTGTTATTGCACATTGGTTAGTTGTATCTCTATTTTCTCTAAGTGTTGTTTTGCACAGTTATTTTGGTAGTTTACTTTGAGTTTTGCTAGGGGAGAAATATTTTTTTTTCCTTTACTAGTTATAATTCAATGAAATAAACACTTCTCATTTATAACATGGAATGGAGCTTCAAAGTCATGAACAACAAATGTATACTCCATGGAGCTACAACTAGTAAAAGCAAAGTTACAAACAATTACAACAGTATGAGTAAACTCTGTACAAGTTTATTGAGTCAAAAAAGGAAAAAATAGACTCCATACCCAATGGATAAGCAAGGAAACTGGCCTATTTTTTTTAGTAGGCAAACACCCCTGAGAGGTCGCCAGAAATGTTACTCATTTTTTGCTTCTTGCTCGAAATGTGAATATTTAATGAGTGGTTATTTGCTGGAGTATTAAACTTTGATGTTAAGCCATCCAATGAATCCTTTCTTTCAGAATGAAAGAGTTGTATAGGATTGATTTGTTCAAATCATTCAAACAGTTTAGATTAAACTGTTGAACAGTTTAGATTAAACTGTTGAACAGTTTAGATTAAACTGTTGAACAGTTTAGATTAAACTGTTGAACAGTTCAGACAAACCAATAAACAAGTTTCATTTGGAAAGCAAAAATTCAGAAGAATGAAGTATAAAGTCATTATTTTTTGCAATGTTTGTCATTAATGATTATCAAAAAGGAATTACAGATCTAAGAGCAAGAATGCAAAAATAATCATTCATTTTGATTGCAACACATATGCTTCAACAAATACATCAGTTATTTTGGATTATGTAATTCAAAACAAGTTTAGATTGTTACATAAGCCATTACATATATTGAAACAACTGATTTATGAAAAGATATGTTTTTGTAACCCCACACAAGCCGTGGTTTATGACTAAGTTGATTAAATTCAACAACTATGAACCATACACCTGAAGATCAACTAAAAGAAGAAAGAAATATAAAAAGGAAGGTCATGTCCATCATTGCCTAGGAAGGTTGATGTAGGGTTGACTTGTTGCTTCCAGCTTGATCTTCAGTGTCTTCAATTCCTTTGCTCCCAAGTTCTGAAACGTGTAGTTGATAGTAAACTTGTGTTAGAGCTCAGGGCATGATATCTAATTACATGCTTATCAACAGATGTATGGTTGATAATTATTATCAAATTGAATCAACTTAGTCAACATATGAAAGATAAATGTAAAAACTGCCAGATCAAATCATCAGGAGAGATTATCAAATTCACTATTTTTCTAACTTGTTTGCTTCACAGGTAGATACAGGAAAAGTATTGTTGTTGCTTTGTTCCATCAAAATTACATGTGGGTTAAAACTTGGCTCCCACAAGGGTTGAGCTCGACATGTTGAATTATCAAATAATCAACTTAATTGAGTTTATTTAAGAGGGAAATGCAACGTTTAAAGCCATTATATCAACTTTTCAATGATAGTGAACAAGCATACATGTTAAATCCACAAAATATCACTTCAAGGAACTACAAATGGAAAAGGTAACAACAATATAAGCAATATGAATATCATGAAATCAATATGGTGTTTTGCATAAATTCAAAGAGCAACCTCATATGAAGAAATTATTGCATTATTATAATATATGCAAATATTTTATGTAGTTTTGAAGGCATAGATTCTTTTATTGCAAATCTATTTGTCAGAAAAGAACAGACAAGAGCAAGGATAAAGAATGGAGATAATATGCAACCATGAAAGGATTTTAATAAAAAATTTCTTATGCAACAGAATTACAATATACAGTTATCCTAGAGCAATTGGTTTGGTTGAAAAATAAAGCAAAAACAGTAATTATTTAATGCTTTATTGTCATCAATGAAGGAAATGATTCAATCTCAGAAATAGAATTGCCTGAAATATTATGTAGATGATAGTTGGGAGTTACAAAAGTGTGATGATGCAAAAATAAAAGAACTGGAAATAAACAAAGATCTATTCCATCTGAGGTTACAAAGTTCTAAGCATGAACTAGGTATCTTGAGTTAACCAAAATGGACGAAGGGTTTCTCTTTTTCTATCGAAGCAAACTCAATTTTAAAATCTTATGCAAATTAGTATAAAAAGTATGACAATGTGCCATGGAGTCTTTGGTGATGGTCACTAACAAAATTTTGTGAAGAGACCAAATCTAATGCATAAGGTTTTAACAGAGACCAAGGTCAATACCCCAGCCAAGTACAAGGAATTCATCTACAGAAAAAGCATAAAACTTCTATAGGAAACCTCATAATACAGATGCATTAAATAAAGGGTTTCTTTATAGAAATATCATGGCGGCCTCGAAATACAAAACAATGAAAGAACCTAGGCTTTCAAATAGACAAACCCTCATGGAATGCCATAAATGTACAGAGGCCACAACCACACAATCCATTAGGGATTTTATCAAAAGGAATATAGATGTCGAGTTGGGGTTTTAATGCAACCTTCAAAATTTCAAGAGAAGTACAAAGAAAGAACAAAAGAAAATTCATGAGGCCATGGTCTGTTAAATTCTATGAAGAAGCTTTCAATAGAAAAGAACCTCTAGATTTCAAGACACAATTAGACTTACCAGGCAGCGTTTCTGCATTTAATCTTCCAAAAGTCTTCACAATGGCTCATGTACAATGATTTTCAAAAAAATCTCGACTAGGAGGTTTGTAACATGGTGGCCAAAGAAAAATAGCAAGAAAATATTGAGAGACTGCGACTAAAAGCTAATAGAAAGCTTTTAAAATGCTTAGAAATTTCCAGATCTATCCAAAAAACCAAGCTTACCTTTGAATGTTTGTATCATCATTCTTCAAAAACTTCACAATGGCGCACAAAGGCAAAATTTTGAGCTCAAACAGGTCGGCTAGGGTTCCATCATGATGGCGCTCTCCCAGAGCAAAGTATAAAATGAAAAATGAAAATGACAAAATGAATGTTTATCTTTCATTTTAGGGTTATGATAACCCTAGTAGGCACGGTGGAGGAAGGAAATATTTTTTGCCTTAAAGTTTTTATTTAAAACTTTATTCATTTTACATAAGTCATGGCTTTTTGCCTTTGGAATTTTTTTCCAAACTTCTTATAAGTATTTTCAAACACTTAGTCTTTTAAGTGTTTTGGAGGTGTTCCCCATTTTTGCATTCGATGCAAATATTGTGTGCCTTTATTAAAATGATAGTATAAAATCATTTTTAATAAAAGTTATTTTTATAAAATGCAAAATAATGTGAGTGATTATTTTTATTTTCATTTCGTTCAAACTTGTAAATCTTTGTTTTAAATGATAATTATAAATCATTTGAAATAAATGATATTTTGAAGTGCAAATAAATGATCATTTTAATGCAATTTCAAATGATGGGATAATTCAAAAGGGAATCAAATGGAGTATTAAAAGCCTTGCATAAATCATGGAGATGGTTAAGAAATTAGTGCCAACACATTGAGGAAAATCAGGAGTTTGGAGCCCTTAATTGTGAGTTCACTTTTAGTTTTGAGTTCCATTTGATTGGATTTCAATCAAGGAGCGATTTGAGGCACACAAATTGAGTTAACTTTCAGTTATGACCTTTTTTTGAGGGGATTTTCAGTTGCATACGACCCATGAGGTTGTTGAAATATTCACAACTCTTGGTGGAGTTTTCTTGCAGTTTCATGCCTTGTTTGGAGGAGAAGGAGGACAACACATCATTTTTTGGAGCCAAGATTCAAATTCAAATTTTTGGAGGATTTTTCTATAAGTCTATCTTCTCTCTCATTCTTAGGCTAGTTCTCAGTTTGGTGGTTGTTGTGGTAGATTATTCTTACTTTAGTGTATGCATTATCCTTCTTACCCTTTACCTCTGTTAAAAAATCAATATTTACAAGAAATATCCAAAGGGAACCAACCCATAACCTGGAGGTCTATTCTCACCATAGGATACCCTTAGCCTGAGAGTAGTCCCATGTACACAGGATTTAAGAGTTTTTCAACTTGTCTTTGGGTGCAAATCCCCGTGTTAACAAAACTATGAGGAGATGAATCATGAAACATGAGATAAACTCAAGAATCCACCAAAAGCAATGAATTTCTATTGAAATTTCAACATGTCATTACAACAACTCAGCTCTCTCTTGAAAATGAGAGGAGACCCCCTATTTATAGTTTTCCAAAAGAAAAATTAATGGTCAAGATTTAATCTCATTGTGTGGCTAAGATTCATTACAAATTAGGGTTTCAGATACCCCAAATATTTAGCAATATAAAATACATTCCTTGTATTTTCCCTATTTTGTCCTTTAGTGGCTTGACACCATAGCACTTTGTTCTGTAGTGATTTTCTTTTTTGAATGCAACTACACTGTGAGGAACTCATCATCAATGATATGATTTCCTTGATTCTTCTGGACAATGGCATACTCCATGAATTTACCCATCAGTTCTTGAAGTTTATTCCACTCTATGATGTCTGATTGGAGCACTTGGAAGGATAGCTTCTTTTATCTGTCAGTGATCAACTCCCAATTCTTTGTACACTTAGGCGTGTGCTTGATCACCTACTTTGACTGGGTGAAGGCTCGGGTAAAAAAATCCATAAAGTCTGGCATTAATGAATATGTGGCCCCATTATCCATTTTCTTGTAGAAATATGGCCTGATCTTCTCGGGATCTAGCTCGACAGTGGGCATGTCCTAATTTTTCATTAGCTTTAGATACTCCTCGCAGTCCATCCTGTGTTCCTTGACCCATTCAAGGTCAAGCTCTACCTCATGGAGCACTCTTTCTAGGATGTCCTTTCTGTGATCCAATCCCTTTTTCCACATTTCAACCAGCCAATGATCATCCTTTACCAGGGCTAGCTCCTTCTCCCAGGTCTTCTCGAGCATCTTGAGCATGGCCTCAAGCTCAGGATATGTAATCCTATATAATTCAGGGAAGTTATTACAAATTCTCTCCATTCCCTCAAGTTTCTTTAGTACTTCCTAGAACTTGTTGGCCATTCAGATGACATGGCCAATGCCCATATCACCATTGTAGAGCACTCGCTGGAACCAATCTATAGTAGCCTTGGTCCAGTTCTTTCTCTTTTCTAACTTGCTTATGTGTTCTTTGGAAAGAAGTAGAGGTGGGGCTGATGAAGTCATTCATGCCTCCTCAGTGGATGACCATTGTTGAATGCAGGTAGTGAGGTCCACAACTTGTACCTTCAATTCCTCTTTGGAGGATTGATCCTTGCTCATCTAATGGAAAATTGTGATAACCAATCCCTAGAGTTGATCAATCTTTTTCTCTCTCATAGCGGTACCCAAGTCGATGGTAGAGATATTATAACTAATCCCCTTTCCTTTGTCTACTATTGGGGTGAAAATTTGCACCATCCTTGATCCAGATGCATCCATTATGATGTGGGATCGGACTCTCAACTTCTTTTTCTTCTTTGTTCCTATTTGAGATCATGCCAAGATAGCCTCCAGTATTTCTTTAGGGTCCATGAGAACAAGGGCCTTCTTCTATAGCTTTTTTTCCAACCAATCAGGAATTTGAGATCCCTCCTTTGGTGACTCATGATCACCTTCTTCTTTTTGAGTGTGTTGGATCTCCCTTTCCTTGTGGTTCGAGGCTTCTTGTTTTGTTTTTTCTTCTTCTTCATCTGATTCCTAGATCAATATTGTCTTTTCCTTGTTTGGCCCAGTAGTAGCTACATTTTCTTTAGGGCTGTCCTCCCCTTCAGGTACCCTTTCTTCTTCTTGCTCAAGCTCTGCATGGTGTTCTAGCTCATGGCTCTTTTTCATTTCAATCTCCTCTTCAGGTTATCATCTTCTTTAGCTTCAAATTAGTTCTTTCCCTCCTTCTCGAGAGGTATGTCTTCCTCTCGATAGGGGCCTTTGTCTACTGAATGCTTTGTAGATATGTCCATGTCATCATCAATTTCCTCCTTTTCTCCAGAAGGTTGCCTCTCAACTTCTTCCCCAATATCCTTGAGTTTTTTGGACAACTCCTCATCAAGCTCTTAGTCAAAAGACTCTACTATATACTTGGCACTGGGGTCTTCAACATCTTCTTTTGAGGACTGTGACCCAACTTCTTCATATGCCACCTCATCTATGGTCATGTTCTGATGCTTTGGGTGCTCATGGTAGTCATCATTGAAGGGATCCTCGAGTTCCTCATCAACTCCTTTAGCGACCTCCCTTTGTTGTCTCTCCATTTCTTCTAATATTTGCATGGTTGCTTCCATCTTTGGTGGTTCTGTTAGAGGAGGGACATGGAGACCAACCACAGCTTGGGCCATTACAACCTAGATAGTAGGATTCATCAACACCATAGAGAGTTCAATGGGTATGCTTTACATATGCCTTGCAAAAGCTTCTAGCAGGGTGAGAGTAGGCATTGTAGTTGTGGTTGCTGAAGGGACTATAGTTGAGGGAGACATCGAGGAGGATGATAGTGGAGAGGTTGTAGCAGAAGATGCATCTCATACCATAATTGGAGCAGTTGGCAAGTTGGAGGCAAGGTGAATGAGATGTCCACCATGGGCAGAGAGGAAGCGAGTAATGCTTGAAATGTTGGAGGAGTAGTAGCAGCAGCAGTGGAGGTGACGGAAAGAGCAGAGGTGGCAAGTGGTGACTTTGGTTGCTCACCCTCTTCTTCTCCTTCACGTAGTGGGTCTTCCTAGATTGTGGGAATCTCAGAGAATCCACCTAACTTCTTTGCCTTCTTCAAGGTCTCACCCTCTGAGGCCTTCTACAAATAAACCTTATTCTTAGGCTAGCATTCTGACACTTCTTTTCTTTTCTTTGATTTGGTGGTGGGAGGAGATTTTGGAGCTTCCTTGGTTGGGGCAATGACAACTCCACTATCCGTTTCACTCTCGAGCTCATCTTTGAGCTCGTCATATGTCAAAGTAGCCCCCTGGAGCTTCAATTGCATGATCTAATCATCAATCCATTGCCTTGTTCTATGCTCCATTGGTTTTGTCACAATGCCAAGGTTGTTGACATCTTCTTCATTCCAGTCTATCAAGGGCAATGGAATGTTGGTGATAACATCATATCTTGTGTCCACAATGGTGTTTTCATCTTCTACAATTTGATCTGGTACTGGGAATAGATTAATTGTCTTGACAATGTAAGTGGTCATACGCATATAATGCCTCATGCATACCTCCTTGTCATCCCGATAGTTAGCCAAAAAATATTCAATGTGGTGCAAGTGGGTGTATTCTCTTCCAAAAAACTTTTTTAACTTGCTGTAGGGGTCCATTCTTGGTCTGGCCATGTGGAGATCTAGATTATATTCCATGATTTCCTTCTCTGAATATTCCACACATTGAGCAGCTATGAGGTCATACATTCCTTTCCCAAATGTGAGGGGATATCGTATCCTTGCCTAATGCTTGCCACTAAGGAGAGTGTGTGCATTCTGCAATTTCCTAGAGACTTCTAGCAAAATTAGCTGCTCATTTGGGTACCGAGGCAGCTTGTATGGCCTTTCAAAGAAGCCCTCCGTTTTGATGTAAGTGAATTTTGGGAATTATATAAACAAAAACCCAAACCTGTGGATGAATACAAGAGCATTGTGCATGACTCTCATCTCAAAGTCCCTTCCAAGGAGTTTGATAATATACCCAATGAAGGCATCGTTCACCCTATAGTAATCCTTCTTGAAATTCTAATATTGTCGCTATGGGTGCCTGTTATATACTTTTAATTCCATTCTTTGAGTTGGGATTTGTGCAACAAATAAACCTCAGTAGGGAAATGGCTCGGCCAGGAGATACACCAAGTAAGAGGTCATTTAGAATTGAGAGGTCTTCTTGACTACCAGGAATTGCTGATGCAAGTTATCATTGATCATTTTGGCCTAGTGAAACTTGGCTTTCCCTTTGATAATCTCCTCAATGAAATAAAACATCCAATCCTACAAGTAAGCATCAATAGGATTTCCCATGACTCTACTCAACAAGGTTACCAAGTCATGATAATCTTCATAAAAGTCACTTCTGAACAACTCTTGGGGCACCTTGTTAGCGCTACCCCTCTTCTCATTCAACCAATATTGGTTAATTAACTTTTTGCATTTTAGAGGGTCATCCTTTCATGTGTTCTTAGCATATTCCTTCATTGTGTCTTCCATAGGGTCAAATATAAGTATATGGAATGTTTCTCCTATGGACCTGGCAGATAGATCGACCACCACCCTACCCTCATGATCAATGATCCTTCTACTTTCTACCTATTAGGCTTCCCTGCAAGCCATTACCAATTTTGGTTCTACAAGAGCGGGCGGGAAGCCAGCTACCTTAGCCAAACCACCTCTTTCTGATTTTATTGGCATTTTCTGTGGTGGGGTTGACGATAACCCTCTATCGAAATTTGTCTATGTTAGCCTGTCTGAGGTTGGTATCTATGATCATGTCCCAAGCAGTAGTGACCTTGGAGGTAACTTCTACTCCCTGGAACTGATATTTCATCTGATCTTTATCCTCTTTTCCTCTTAGAACTTTGGTAGGCTTCTTCCCTTTATCCTTCTCCGTGGATGCTCCCGATGGTCCTACAATTGATTCCATAAATCCTACAAATAGAGACACAGTAAACACATTCACACAAAAAGCAAGGGGAGCATTAGTGAAATCTAGCAAAATAGATGTTAAATCAAGCACATCATCGTTAGAGATTATAAAATCCATTGAAATTCATCATTCGATTCTTGCTTGGGGAAGATAGGGCAATGCAAACCCAGGGGTGTGGGTTTACCTAGTTTGGCAGCCGTTTTGGAGAAGCCAGCAGGGAGACGACATAGAGGGCAAGACGACTCGCATGCATCCACCCACATCAAGGTCTACACCTCTAATTCAAGGGCCACATCAAGGTGTTAAGGCATTTTGGGCACGTGGGTCCACGGTTCATGAAATTTTAGAGGTGGTAGTTCAATAATTTCTCATGTGGATCAAGAAGGCTTTGGCATCAGTCTTTTTCGGTAGGGACTTTGAGTGGTGACAAGGGAATCAACAGGTTAGGCACAACCGTATGGAAATGGCAGTCATGGGATGGCGGGCCACAGGTGGCGGCTCGTGCTAAAACACTTGCTTTGCATTTTACTTAGCCATTTTTGCGCATGAGGGGGCCGAAGGGAAATGAGCTGCGTGGAGTCCACAATGTGGATGGACGGAGCTCCTTAGCTGTTTGTAAAGAATGAAGGGGAACAAGTGGCCTTTGGACGGCGGTCCGCAAACCCTGATCCACATGGTGATCTTGAATTAGTATTCTCTTTTGGGGAAAACTTGGGATGACACTGGGATGTGCGGGCTTAGCGAGGTGGAAGGCAGCGAGGGTTTTGCCATTTGTGATGGTTGTTAAAGCGATGGTAGAGGAGCAACAAAGACTCATGAAGGATGAAGCCAAAAGGGTTTGATGACTTACAGGGTGACGAACAAGTATCCTGTAGGATTCACATGGCGGACGACCGAGGGTAGAAAAATATTGAGAAACAACGAAAGCAAGGGTGCTACTCACAAGCAAAATCCTGCACCGGTGGACCCATAGGAGCTGTGAGAATCCCCGTTTATCTTAGGATTTTCATTAAGTTTCATGGCGGTGGCAATGAGGTGGCATCTACCCACATGTTGGGGTCTACAGAGAGTGATGGCTGTGGTTTCAAGTTTACTATCCAAGATGTTAAGCCAACGACAGAGGGAAGTTTTTGGGCTGCAAGGGCACAAAAGCCTTGGTCAAGAATGGCGGCCATAGGGTTAAGTCTCGCATGGCCTTAAATGGCCAATTTCAAAGGATTTTCAAGCTTTCAAAAGATGGGTTTTGTGTGGGATTTCGCTCTTAACCAGTTGCCTGGGAATTTTATAGTTTTCTTCCTTAATATTTTTCAATTTCACAAAGAAAATAAAATTGAGCAAACATAGCTAGGGCAGTGGTGAACTCACTTGATGCTCCCAAAGAATCAAGATGAACTCATCAGTTGAATTTTTCCTCCAAGTGATGTGGGCGTGATGGCGGTGGAGGCAGTTGGAGCACTGACAAACCTCTAACTGATGTCAGTGAAAATGATAGGGTGACTTAACTATTTATAGGAAATATTACATTAATTACCTACATTAAATGTTGTACAAAGGTCAGTGTTGTTGGTGGACATAGGTTTCAAAACAACCGGCAGCAGGAACAGTGGAGCCAACGATGCGAGTGATAGTCAGGTGATTGTCATTTGGAAAGTCGACAAAGGGAATAGTCATGGATGATGTGGGGCTTGCCATGCGAGAGACGCCCCGACTCGGCTATTGCAGAAATGACGAAGGAGGAACAAAATCATGCCAAGAGCAACCCACATGGGTGGACCTGTAGCAAGAGGAGGACACTAGTTTTAAATTCTTAAGGAAAAATGCCAGGGGAACTCCGCAAAGGAAAAAGACTTGGAAATTTCAAAGGTGGTGAAACCTGGTCAAGTCAAGATGATAATTTTATGACTTCTTGACCACTTGGGACTCAAAACAGGGGGCACACAAAATGAGACAAAGGTGAAAGCGACTTAGCGAAGGAAAAAAAGAGAGGGTCCTTGTTCCAAATGGGGCATGTGTGCTATAGGCACAACAACAAGGGGTTAGGTAAGTCTTGCTCCTAGTATGACACATGTTGTTGTCCCTTTGGATTGTTGTCTACCTTCTACCTATGATGAACAAGATTGGGATGCAAATGACCTACTATAGGTTGACTAGCATGTGCTATACTAGTCTTTTCTTAGTTTTTTTTTTATGTCCTATGTGATTGCATGTGTGTAATTTGATCCCTCGTATTGTGATACTTGGCATATCTTTATATGTTTGTCAGCCTATGTTCGACTACCCTTGTCACTTTGTTGGTGCAAGGATACAAAGGAAGTGAATCTATCATGACATTCTTCTATTTGTATTTCCATTCTTCTATATGTCGTAAACCTTTATTTTTCTCTTATCTTGTGTTTTCCTTTTGGGGATGACATAAGGAATTGAGACATGTAGGTCTCTTCCATGATGACCCAAAATATTTTCTTTGTTTTCATTCTCTCTATGTGTCATTCTTCCTTTGTGCTTGTTGTTCCATGAGTTATTTTGGGAATGATGACAGTTCCAAGCTCTATTATATCATTGTAGCAAAGACAACACTGAACTCAAATCTGTGGATCCCTTATGTGTTTTTGTTTTGGAGGAAACCCCTTTTCATGATGCAACTTTATCTTCTTTATAGTTTGAAATTTATCATTTTACTACTTTAAAGTAATTGCTCATAACATGGCATTTAGAAATTTCTTTAAAGTGGGGGCATACGCATCCTCACTCATTGTTTGTATATTCCCTTCAAAGTGTGGTTTTCTTATTTCATGTGATGTGTCTTCTTGGCAGTGACATTTGGTTTGATGTCCTTCAAGAGCGTGACCTTTCTTGGCATTTGACATTCTTCTTAGTGATAATGCTATGGCTTGCATTCCCTAAGGTGCAATTTTTTTTATCCTCGACTAGTCCTCTCTTGGTGACAATAAGCATGATGTTCCCTAAGGTGTGACCTTTCATGCAATAAGAAAAACCCCTTTGACTATCCTATCCTATTGAATTTAAAAATTATCATGGCCACCAAGCATAACACAACTTGCTCGCTAGTGGTGCCTTTTTTTTTTTCACGAGTGACTAGCATAATGTAGTTTGCTAGCTTTTGGAGCCTTTGAACATTTTTGTGGCACCTTATCAAAGTCATCAGGAGGTATAACTTTTGGTATGGTTGGCATATGTGAGCCTATAAACTTGGCATGACTTTCCCATCAACTACCTAATGAGACAAAAAAAATGTCTCATCTATTAGCCAAATAAAAGAATGTATTTAGGTTAATTATGAAGTTTATCAAGACTGAATATGATGAGGAAAGTAAGAGATTTTTCAATTGTAGCAGTCAAAGATTTCATCATATCTTGAAAATTGCGATTTGGGTTCTTGATATTTTTGGACACAACTTAGGAGACAAAAAGATGGAAAAACCCATTAAATTTAAAAAATATCTAGTTCATGGTTTGAGAGAAAACTTCACTAGTCCAATGCTCTAGAAATTTGCTTCCATGCTCTGGAATTTCCGAAGCTAAAAATCAGGCGCCCAAAAATTGTCAAAAATGCAGTCTCAGTAAAACAACGATATCTCCCTCATTTCTCAATGAAATTTAAAAATTAAAAATGTTTTGGAAAGTAGATTGGAAGGGCTAAAACCCCTTTTGATAATTTGGTGTGATTTGCATCAAGGAAGGAGCAACACGTGACAAAAGATGACTGAGATAAAGGTGGTGAGATTAAAGGCAGCTGCTCATGAATGTTCCAAGTTTAATGAACGACCCATCGAAAATAGGATATTGGATCCACATTCTTAGTGGATTGGCTGGGTAGTTGTGGAATATGAATTCTATAAATACAATGTAATAAGTTTATCAAAATGGAGGGGATTAGAAAAACTTGTTTTAGCCTGAGGAAATAGGATAGTTTTAGTTTAATTTCTAGCAATGTATTTCCAACTTTCTAGAGTAAATTTGAATTCAAGTAAGCTTTTCATTTATAGCAAGATTTTCATTTCAAGAAAAGTGTGAAGTAATTTAGTACTTTTCAATTCATGCAAGTGTGTCTTATCTTAGTTTCCTTTCATGCAAATTTCCTTTTATGCAAGTGTGCTCTAGAATAGGTTTTATTTTTGCAAGTTTGATTGTAGAATGAATTGTCAAACAAGTTTTCTCCATTCTCTTTTGCATATAGCCATGGAAATCACCTTGGATTGATAAGTTAAATGATGAAGATTACAACGACCCCATCACCACCCTTTTTGTGGGTACATACCGACCTAGTGCGTGTTTCTCACTATCTTGGGGCTCACCTAGTGGACACCAGATTTCACTAGCCCTCGTGAGCATATTTTGTTTGCATAGTGGAAAATGAGGTTTCACTTGTCAACACATTTTTATGGACAACATCGCAACCACAGCTAGTCCATCCTTCCTTTTCTTTTATTTTGTATTAACTTTGACATTGTATGATTGTGCATCTTATGTTGCTATTGTAGACATGTGTCTCTTTGTGCCTTTGTTGGTTTGCCATGAGATCTTAGATATTGGGGGCTTGATCACCCTCCTTGACATTTTCATCTTATCTTTCCAACACTTTTACAATTAGACCTCTCTTGACTTATTTTCCCACTTTAGTGTGAGTTTAAGGGTAAGTTCATACTCTCACTAAAATGGGGGCTAAATATAGTGTTGAAAAATTTACACCTTTACATTTTCACACATGTTTGCATTCCCTTAATTAAATGAACTTAATTAAGCCTTTAATATGCCCAATTATCCATTCACAAGCCTAATTAATTTTGTTTGCTGAAAGGGGAAACCCAAATTTAATTAATTCCTACATTGAACATAACATCTTGGAGATTGAGTGTCCTAGGCTTAGGTCCTAGGAACCATTTGCCCAAGGGTGAATGGGTCCCCCTTAAGACTCAGGACCCAATTTTTAATATGTTTTTGGTGACATTTTAATAATCAAAATTCAAATTGCAAAGGTTGGATTTTGGTGTTTAATTGCCGAGTAATTAAGAAAACACCTATAAATACAAGGTCTTTTTATCAATTCAAATCTAAGTGTGTTGGGTGAAAATTTTGTAATCCCTTTTAACAGATTACAAAACCTTGTTCAACCATAGTTATGTGAGATAGAATCTCTCCTCTCAAAAAGGAGAGGCACCCTTCTTACTACTTATTGAAACTAAGGAAAACTAATCAAATATTCACAATAATATACACTACAATAACGATATGGTGGTGTGTCACATTCATTATTCTCTTTTTTTTAAGAGAATATGTTTTACAATGTTTCATAATTTTAACTTCTTGATGCAATAAAAATTCAAAATAAAATTAAGTAGTAATTCCAATATTCCTATCTTGTCAAAACAAAGCCTACGAATACCATCATTATAAAAATAAGTAACAAATAAGAAAAGCTCACGGAGGCACAAAGTCGTTCCATGGTTTCTGATAATGAATCCTTCAAGATAAAAATTGGTGTTGTAAAAGAAGCACAAAGTCTTCTATATACTTCACAATAAATTCCACGAGCAACGTGAATAATATAAGCACAAAGTATTATAGAGAATTCACCAATAATATTCGACAATATCACAATTTCAAGTAATAAGTGTAACTCAAAGTCTACACAGATTTACTCAAAAGCCCTTTCAATATCAATTACTAATCACTGTAAATTCAATCAAATAATAAGATAATTGTTTCCAACACAAAGTTTGGAGTGCAACTTCACTTCTTTATTGATCAAAATTAGATTCACAAACATGAACTCAAAGTTTTAATATTTTCTTCACAATTGGGCAGCACTTCGTTGCATAAGATAAAGGTGCATAATACAATAGAATCCTCTCTTATTTATAGATGGGAGAGGAGAGATAATCTAGGAAAATCCCTAACTAACTAGTTGAACTATTCAAAAACGTTTTCCATAAATGTAGGAGAACATATTTGTTTTCCATGTAATTACTTTTTCCAAAATGACATGTAAAATGTCAAAGCCTATCTACATAAAGCATAGAAGAAAGTGTATGAACTATCTAACTCTAGAGATATAAGAAGTTTTTCATGGTTCCTTTCTCTTGGCTTTGAAGTCTTCATATTTCTTCTTTATCTCCTACATGACTGTCTCATCTGGACCAACTATATAGTCAATAATTGTATGAACCCTTGTGATTGAATTTCTTGCCGATGAGCAAATCATTTTTCATCTATCTAGATGCATCTTGAGATTGTCTAGAGAAAGTTATAGATCACAAAAAATTGCATTGAAGTCTTTGAAAATCCTTCACCTTCCACTTGCTTCATAATAGCTTCTTTGAAGATTTGAGCAATCTCACTTAACGGGAGGAAGGTATGATCATCATCAAGGAGTTTGCTTGAGAACTCCTCAATTCCATTCACCATGAAAACATGATGCCCCTCGACATCTTCATACACTTTTTGTATGCCCTCAATGAGAGACTTGATAACTTGTATATGGTTTCTAAGAGACTCCTTTACTTCAACATACTTATCTTTGTCAAGAATTACCTTGACTTCCACTAATTTTCTCAACTTAGTCTCCTTCATTTGCAACCAAAATGTGAGACTTTATTCAATCTCTTTTTGATCTAAGGAAAGTGTTCCTGCTACCTTCTCCAATTCCAATTTCATTATGGATACTTGAGTAGTCTTTGCATCAGCCATAGCTATGAGTTGTGAACCCTGCTTAATTATTTCATCAACAAATTTGTACAACATTTTATCCTTGGAGTAAAACTTCTCCACTTTTTGTATTGTTGGTTCCTCAACATTTACCATGGCCATAGGCTGCACATTCTCTGAGGTATCTATGATCTTTCTCAAAACTAATGCATACCGCTCAACTTTCTCCTTGTACATATCTCTAGCTTGCTCCATTTTATCAAGTCTACCTGATAATGCATTTAGGGTCACTTGTGCATCTTCTTTGACACTTGCATTAGTTACCTTCCCAAGTTGGACCCTAGTTACAGTGTAATCTTCCATATTAACATCACCCTACTCATGTGGAGGTAATCCAATATCCACATACTTGTGACTTGAATTTTCCACATGAAGTCTTGAATGAACCTTTTCCTTCTTTTTCCCCTTGGATTTTGGAATAACTATCTCTTCAAGATCGAGATCATCTAGGGAAATCATCTATTTCCTATGCTTAGATACTTGTCAGATTATCCAAGGGGTAAGAAATGAAGTATTTCCTTCTTGACTTAGTGTTAATTCATGTGTAACAACCACCTTTGTAGGAATGGATGATATAGTAACAATTGGAGTAGTATTAGTCATGATTGCACCAGTAGATTGCAAACTAAGAGGATCCTACAATGAATCCTTCATGAATCTATCAAAATCAACCTAAGAAGAAATATCATATCATGAAGAAGATAGAATCGGGATGCATGATGGAGAACTTGAGGAAACATCAACAGTTTGCAAGATGGAACCTACAGGAGGAGTGGAAAGGACTAATGATACTGAAGGAGGAATGATAACCTTCACTGCATGTAGAGTTGTAGGAGAAGGTGAGGTGGGAAGAGGAGGTGGAGGAGTAGTAGGATTTGGAGTGTGAGGAGCATTGGTATAATAGGTGATAATGTATGGGAGGGATTATCAACAATTTTCTCATGGGGAGATAGTGGTATTTCATCAATATGCCTTTCTTCTTCCTCATTACCTTCTTCCTCTCCTTCATCTTCCTTAGATTGTTCATCTTCTGTAGATTATTCTGATTCCTATCTTTCATTCTCTTCTTCTTCTAATGATGATGATATTTCCTCAAATGCAATCTCTTGTTCTTCTACAGATGGCTGTTGTGATTAAGTATCCTTCTCTTCTTCAGTTGTTCGTGCAATACTTTTACCACAAGTGAATTTGATCTTAGGACCCCTTTGTGAAGAAGAGGGATGAACCACATATTTGTGTAGTGTGGATTTCTTGTTGTTGGTTGGTTTCACCTCTTGGTGTTTCTCCCTCAAATTATATTCTAAAAGATTTCAATTAAAAGCCATGCCTCTACAACCATTCACTTGCATTTTGCATAATAGGAGAAAGTCTTTCTCTGATGGAAAGACTTTCTTTTTTAGACCATTGCACAAGAGGTAAAGGCCTTCTAGCAATTTCTTCTTCTTTATATGCATAATTTATGATATCACCAGGATCTTCAAAATCCTCTAGAATATCAGCCACGCAAAGATCCCTAATCTATTCCACAGTTAACCTGCAAAAATCCATTCTTTGAATGTCCTCCTCATCTCTACAGTTTTCCCATATAACCTCAAAATGATAGACATGTTGATGATCCTTCTTAAGTTTCCTATTCACATTTCTATAATCAAAATCAGATCTGTACCTATATGACCTTATGGTCATAATCAACATTTTTGTAGCTACCGATTTTTCCTTTTGCACACTTTGAATAGTATACCTCTCGATAGTAAGTGGAAACCTAAAGCCTATCTTATGAATTTTATGGTGTTCTTTATGGACTGTGATCAACTGTCTACACAACTCCATTAATATCTACTTGTCAAAAGGATATCTAGGTAACATGTATGGACACCTAGTGTAACAACCTACTCTCAAATATGTGAAAGTAGGAAACTATAGGAAGATACATCTAAACTTAATAACAACCCTGAAGGATTCATCTGATACCATTTTCTTCTCAAGGGTTGGATCAAAAGTGAAAATTAGAGGTGCAGAGAAAGCATCAGTGACTCCCTTGAAGTGCTTGACACTATTTCTCAAGGTGATCTAGGAGTAAAAATCATATACTGGCACAAGATTTTTGTTACCTTTTGTTGACAATCCTGGAAAATATCTCATAACAACATCATACACTAGGTAGGATGTCATGTAAAAATTTAAGGTAGTTTGTACATTGATGAGCTACTCATGAATCTCATCACTTATATGAATTCCCCTATCTCTATGTGCTTTTCTCCTTCAGATGATTCATATATACTCACACATCCAATCTTGAAAATAGAATGAAACAGGCAAGCCTTTCACCCTACTCAGAAGAGTGATCATATCCTGAACATCATGTTTGAAATCACTTCATGGAAGATCTTTAGGCCATCTAGAGATAGTGGGCCTTGGAGTCTTCAACCATTGAGAATTTATCAACTATTTAGCTTTATTTGGATCTTTTTCATAAACCTCATGTGCTTGTTGAATGGAAACATTTGTATATTTTTCCATGTGTGGAACCCGAAAAACTATATCAAAGAAATCTAGATCCAACCTCATCATGATTTGTCCAAAATAATCTCTCACACTTATGTCCTATGGATGATTTCTCACACTAGGTGTAGATTGCTATGGATGATTGCTCACAAATTTTCTTCTAATGGTTTCTTTTCTATTCTTTTCACAAAATAATCCATATCAAGGTGACCAATCTCTGTGTCCTTGATTTCATCAACCTTCAAGATCACAATGTTAAACAGGCGCATGACAACTGAGAGGGGGGGTGAATCAGTTGTCACACAAATTCAAATTCAAAACTTCAACACTTATCAATTCCACAACCACACTATTTTGTTATTAAGCATGAGAATGAAACAAAAATAATAGAGAAAAACCAACACAATGAACAACAAATTTTAACGTGGAAAACCAAATGAGGGAAAAACCACGGTGAGGATTAACTCACAATATAAAGAGATTATAAAGCCGAATAGAGAGGTTCACTGCTTAGAAGAGGACTCATTGTCCAAATACAAAGGCTCACTGCCTACAGAAAGGACTCACTATCCAACAAAGAGGCTCACTTCCTATTGATACAAAAGAGAACAAAATATCCACCACAACAATTAACACACATTCATAGCCTTGATCAGAAGATTGTAGAAACCTTCAACTCACCGCCTTCAGGAATCTAACACAATAAAGTACTGTTTCCTCAACTCACTTTCACACACTTTTGCTTTTATGATTTGTGGCTTACTTCATCACTTTGCATCTACTATCTAAATCTTCACAATTCAACTTATATTTATACCATCTTCAACCTTAGAAACTTTCTCCAAGGTCGGCCACATAAACATCATTTCATAAATTCAAATTAGGTCGGCAACTCAACATTCCTGCAGTGGAAAAGAATGAGAGTGGACCAATAAAATATTTATCCAAGACCAAAAGATAATGTCTCGAATCAACCACACACTTAATTAAATTTAATTCTTCAAATAAAGTGTAAACACAAGGTCAACCAAACCTAATGAAAACACAATTGAACATTGATGCACATGCTTCCCAACAAGAAGATGACACGTAGACAACACAACACACTTCATTATGCACGAGAACACATCTCAGGTTCCTTTAGATACATCTGTAGCAAGTGTAATGATCTTCGAACGCCGAACTCCTTCCATCAGCCCATTCAGACTGTGCAAACACATACAACAACTCAGAAACATGACTTCTGAAACACCAAATCACAAAATTCTTTGCCAAAACCAAGAGAACACCAATATAAGACATATTCTAGATCTGAATGATCTGAAACAAAACAACATAGGAATGCAAAGTAGAAAAAATTCTCCTAATCCACAAAAGACCAACTCTACAAGAATAGTTCACACACCAGTGAACACAACTTTCACATCCCATCAAACCAAAAACTACAACTCAAGAGATATCACCACTAGATCACCATTCACAAACCTGCAGATCCGCATAAGCATAGGATCAACATAGGAGAAATGTGAAGCACATATCAAAGCACATTCTGAACACATTCATCACTCTGACTTCTCTTATTTATTAATTTTCTCAAAAGCACTTGGAAACTCATCAATTCAACACATCTGCAACATACTGAATTGTGTTGACATCAATGAAAACACCACCAAACTTGCTCATACTTGCAACAATCTCCCCCTTTGTCATTGATGGCAACACATGATGTGAAAAACCATCAAAGACAACATCCTTCACAATATTATGAGAGAACACCTTTTCTTCCTTTGCAACTATTTTTCACATGACTTTCTCTCCCCTTTGACATCGATGGAAAATATTAAAAACTTTGATCACTCCCCCTTAGGAGTGAACCCATTCAACTCATACTGCAACAATGAAACCTTTCCTACTCCCCCTACAGAGTAGACCCATTCATCAGTCCAAATAAATGAAGAATCTGTGAATTCACTAGACTGATGCACCTTCATGTGCACCTAGTTTTGAGGGAAAATGACCCCCAACCTCTCCCTAAGATGCTCAAAAGTATCCTTTGGAATATACTTAGTAAATATATCTGCAATTTGTTCCTTCTTCATCACATATTCCAGTCCGATTTCATTCTCCAACACCTTTTCTCTCAAGAAACAATATTTGATAGATATGTTCTTTGTTCTTGAATGCATGACCGGATTATTTGAAATGTTTATAGCACTTGTGTTGTCACAAAAAATAGGAATCGATTCATCACATATTACTCCAATGTCTTTCATATTTTGCTTCATCCACAAAACCTGTGTGCAGCAGGATGTTACAGCAATATATTTTGCCTTTGTAGTGGATAAAGAAATCGAGTCTTGTTTCTTACTCAACCAAGAAACCAATCTATCACCAAGAAAGAAAGCACCCCTACTGGTACTCTTTTGGTCATCCACACAACCAACCCAATCAGCATCGGTATAAGCACTCAAGGTGAAATCAACACCCTTAGGATACCATAAGCCATAATCCGGTGTACCTTTAAGATATATAAATATCCTATTTACAACTGTAACATGTGCCTCTTTAGGATCTGCTTGAAATCTGGAAACTAGACATACTACATGCATAATATCTAGTCTAGTAGCAGTAAGATACAATAGTCCACCAATCATTGATTTGTATTTGCTCTAATAAGTTTTAGCAGATTCATCATCTTTTCTCAGCCTACATCCGGTTACCATAGGAGTACTAACCGGTTTGGAGTCATCCATTCCAAACTTCTTCAACAACTCTTTTACATACTTAGATTGTGAAATGAATATCCCTTTATCAGTTTGATTCACTTGAAGACCAAGAAAGAAATTCAACTCACCAATCATGGACATTTCAAATTATTTTTGCATCCACCAAAGATGATATCATCAACATATAAAACTACTATCAACATTTTGTTACATTGCACTTTGAAGTAGAGATTGCCATCAGTAGAGCCATTGTTGAATCCTTGCTTTGTTAGGTATCTATCCAATCTTGCATACCAAGCTATGGGAGCTTGCTTCAGTCCATACAATACCTTCTTCAACTTACAAAACATGTTTGGTTTGTCAGATAACTAAAATCCTTCAAGTTGTTCCATGTATACTTCTTTCTCCAATTCACCATTCAGAAATGCTGACTTGACATCCATCTAATATACTTTGAAATCCTTGTAGGCAGAAAATGCTAAAAACATTCTAATAGCTTCCATTCTAGCCACAGGGGAAAACGTTTCTTCAAAGTCTATGCCTTCCTTGTGAGTATCCCTTACATACAAGTCTTGCTTTATTCCTTATAACTTCACCATTTTCATTCACCTTATTCTGAAACACCTATTTCGAACCAATTACATTCTTATTCATAGGTCTGGGAACTAATTCCCATGTCTGATTATTTTCTATTTGTTGCAACTCTTCTTCCATAGCTTTCATCCAACTTTCATCTTCACATGCTTCACTCACAGACTTAGGTTCAATTTTAGAAAGTAAACATAGATGTACCTCAGCTTCTACTTTACTTCTTGTCTTCACACCTTCACTCTTATCTCCAATTATCTGTTCCTCTAGATGATTCTTGTACACATACTTAGGATTCTTAACAACAGGTTCCAGTTCATTTTCTTCTTCTTCTTCCTCCTTGTCCTTATTCTCTTCAGGTACTTGTCCACAAATAGGATCATTAGGTTCAACTTCACTTATCTCAATAGGTTTGTGCATGTCTTCATCAACTTTCACATTAGCACTCTCAACAATCTTCCTCAATCTTTTATTGAAGCGTCTATATGCTTTGCTAGTAGTAGAGTACCCAAGAAAAATTCCTTCATCACATCTAGCATCAAAATTTCCAAAATTTGCATCATCTCTTTGAATGTAACATCTGCTTCCAAATACCTTAAAGTATTTCATAGTAGGAGTTTTACCAGTCCACAACTCAAAAGGAGTCTTTGTGCTATTACCTCTAATCTGAACTCTATTAAGAATATAAACAGTAGTGTGTATTGCTTCTCTTCAATACACATCTGGTGCATTTGATTCTTTCATCATGGTTCTTGCAGCTTCCTGTACCATCTAATTTTTCCTTTCAACTACCCCATTCTGCTAAGGGGTTCTCAGAGCAGAAAACTCTCTTTATGCCATGTTGTTCACAAAATGTATTAAACTCACTGGAAGTGAATTCTTTGCCTCTATCAAATCTCAAACATGTGATTTTCAAATTCACTTCATTTTCCACTCTTACTTTGAACACTTTAAACCTATCCAAAGCCTAAGTCTTTTCTCTAAGAAAATCAACCCATGTCATTCGAGAATAATCATCAATAAGGAGCATAAAATACCTGCCACCATTCAGGCTTCTTGTTCTAGTCGGACCATAGAGGTTAGAATGAATTAATTCCAACATTCTAATAGTAGATTGCTCTTTTCCCTTAAAGTTGCATCTTGTCTATTTCCCCAACTGACAACTTCTACAAATAGTATTACCAGGATTTGTGATTCTAGGTAGGCCTCAGACAACATCTCTTGAACTGATTTTGACTAGGTTATCAAAATTTACATGTCCCATTCTTCGGTGCCATAACCAACTTTCACTGATTTGAGATACAAGGCATTGACCATCAACTCCCTTAAGCTGATAGATGTTTCCATGAGTTCTCCTTCCAGTAGCAACCATATCTCCATTTCTGGATCCTTTACTAATTTCACAGGTATTATTTTGAAACACAAGTTTGAAACCATTGCTACACATCTGTCCAACACTCAAAAGGTTATGCCTCAAACCCTTACATAATATACATCATTAGTGTTGTGTACTCCATCAAAACTAATTATACCTTTCCCACAAATCTTAGCTCTTGAATCATCACCAAACATGACTAAACCACCATCATACTTTTCAAGTTTAGTGAACTTACTCTTATATCTGGTCATGTGATTAGAACATCCACTGTCAATCACCCAGTAGTCTTCATCCTGTCTTGAATGAAAGGCGGTGACTAAAGTACCTTCCATCTTATTATTTTTGTTCTCCAAAGCATTCTTGCTTGCACATTTTCCAGGGTTAGCAGATACAAATTTGTTTTCCAAAGCTAAAAACAAGCATTCACTATCATCAACCTCATGATTCATCATCATAGATTTCAGCTTCTTCTTTAACATAATACAACTTCTTGTATTTCTTATCCTTTCTATCCTTATCTTTATAATCCTTGTTCTTCTTATGTACAACTCTATTTAGACATCTTGAAGCATAATGACCAATATTACCACAACTGAAACATTTAAAGGGCAACATACCTTTATAATTTTTGGTACCTTTCTTCAACTTCCTAGTAAAATTCACTTCCAACTCATCAAAACCATCACTCTCTAGATCATCTTCAATCTTCATTGCCTTAAAACTTGTCTTTTTCCTATCTTCTTTCCTGAACTTTCTCATCTCAAATGCTTGCAGGGTGCCGACTAACTATTCTTTAGTATACTTCTTAGGATCATACATCTCTTCAATAACTGAGATCTTATCACTGTAGCAATCAGGCAGGGTGATCAGGATCTTCTCAATTATATCTTCGTCGGTTAGTTTTCCCCCTTGATTCTTAACTTGATTTGTTGTCATATCAACCCTCTAGAAATATCTTGTAAACTCTTCACCTTCTTCCATTTTCAAATTCTCATATCTTCGCTTTGTCGACAGCTTCTTTGTCAAATTTACTCTTTCATTTCCTTCATACAGTTCTTCCAACTTCTTCTAGACTTCATAAGTAGTATCCAAAGAAAGAACCTTAGTTCACTCAATTTTAGATAAAGCATTGTAAATAGCATACCTCGCTTTCCCATTCTCCTCATAAGCAGAAACCTCATCTGCAGTAGAAGGACCACTCGCCGAAGTAGTATACTTTGTCTCAACAATCTTCTAGGTTTTGTAACCAAGAGAAACAATATATCCTCTCATTTGCACTTTCCAATCACTATAATCCGATCCATTGAACATAGGGATCACCAACTTATGTGCCATCAAATCTTCCTTAAGCGGTTAAGCTCTACACCAAGGAACCAAAGCTTTGATACCAATTGTTAAACAGGCGCAAGACAACTAAGAAGGGGGGTGAATTAGTTGTCACACAAATTCAAATTCAAAACTTCAACACTTATCAATTCCACAACCACACTATTATGTTATTAAGCATGAGCATGAAACAAAAATAACAAAAAGTAAATCAACACAATGAACACCAAATTTTTACGTGGAAAACCCAATGAGGGAAAAACCATGGTAAGGATTAACTCACAATATAAAGAGATTATAAAACCAAATACAGAGGCTCACTACCCAGAAGAGGACTCACTGTCCAAATACAAAGGCTCACTTCCTATAGAAAGGACTCACTGTCCAAAAAAGAGGCTCATTGCCTACTAATACAAAAGAGAACAAAAGATCCACTACAACAATTAACACACATTCATAGCCTTGATTAGAAGATTGCAGAAACCTTCAGCTCACTACCTTTAGGAATCTAACACAATGAAGTACTGCTACCTCAACTCACTTTCACACACTTCTTCTTTTATGATTTGTGACTTACTTCGTCACTTTGCATCTACTATCTCAAATCTTCACAATTCGACTTGTATTTATACCATCTTCAACCTTATAAACTTTCTCCAAGGTCGACCACATAAACATCATTTCATAAATTCAAATTAGGTCAGCAACTCAACATTCTTGCGGTGGAAAAGAATGAGAGTGGACCAATAAAATATTTATCAAAGACCAAAAGATAATGTCTCGAATCAACCACACACTTCCTTAATTAAATTAAAATTTTCAAATGAAGTGTAAACACCAGGTCAGCCAAACCTAATGAAAACATAATTGAACATTGATGTACACCCTTCTCAACAAGAAGATGACACACAGACGATGTGGCACGCTTCATTATGCACAAGAATGCATCTTAGGTTCCTTTAGATACATCTACAGAAAGTGTAATGATCTTCAAACACTGAACTCCTTCCATCAGTCCATTTGAACTATGCAAACACATACAACAACTCAGAAACATGACTTCCGGAACACCAAATAACAAACTTCTTTGCCAGAACCAAGAGAACACCAATATAAGACATATTCCAAATGTGCAAGATCTGAAACAAAATAGTAGAGGACTACGGAGCAGAAACATTTCTCCCAGACCATAGAAGAACAAATTTTTAAGAACAGTTCACACACTAGTGAACGTAAATTTCACATCCCATCAAACCAGAAACTACAACTCAGGAGATATCACCACTAGATCACCATTCACAAACCTGCAGATCCACACAAGCATATGATCAACACAAGAGAAACACGAAGCACATACCGGAGCACATTTTGAACACATTCATCACTCTGACTTCTCTTCTTTATTAATTTTCTCAAAAGAACTTGGAAACTCATCAATTCAACACATCTGCAACATACTGAATTGTGTTGACATCAATGACAACATTAATTACAACACCACCAAAATTTCTCATACTTGCAACACACAATAGTAGGCGAATAAATGCCTTGGTACTTTTACTTCATTTTATCTTTCTTAGAAGACGATGGAGATTCTTCTATTGTCATCTAAGAGTACCAAAGATCAATGAAAATTCACCTTTGGAGATCACTTGATGAGAGCTTGAATGAAACTGCAAGAAATCGTGGATTAGGAGATGTTAGGAGCATATGCGTTATGAGAGCAATTTGGAATGCGTGAAGCAAGTAAAATTTTTGGAATGAGCAAATGTGAGCTATGAAGCATGGAAAATGGAGCAATAGTGGTGGAACGAGGTTTAGAAAGAAAATGAATTGATTTTTTGAGCATTTAGTGAAAAAAATTCTTTCGTGCAAGGGTGTTGAAAATCAGTGCCCTTACATCTAGGAAATTTTGACTTTGATGCACAATTACTAAAAATCAATGCTCCAACATGTTTATTGAAACTTAGAAGGAATTGATGCATGAGCGCTAAAAATCATCGCTATGACATTTGATGGAAAAAACAATTTCATGCACTGGCACTAAAAATCCCCGCTCTTACATGCTTTTATCAACAATTTAAACAATATGCTAAGGCAGGATTTTTTAGCGCTTTTACAAAGGGGAAAATCCAAGTTTTGTAGGAGCGGTGATTTTCACTGCTCCTACATTCTGGAGTTTGTGAAAAATCAATATAAGAGGGAGCAGTGATTTTCACCACTCCTACATAGAGGAGGAACTTTGCATTGTCGAAGCGGCAAAAAACACTACTATGGCATTGAACGAATTTGAAGAAACTTAGGTGAAAACTCAAACTCAACTCCAAAAATAGCATCAAAAATTAATGCTAACACACACCAGGAAAAGACCCAAGAAACAAAGACAAAAGAAAATCATGAACACGAAAACCCATATACATTAGGGAAAAGGGAAAATAATGATAAAAGAAGAATGCACCTATTAAAAACATGGAGGCAATAAAGAACAATAATGAGGAAAAGCACAAAACTCACCTTGTGAAAAATGGCGGAAGTTAAAAGATGAAAACCCTAGTTGAGTCACTCACGGAATCTGCCAACACAATTTCACTTGAAGTTTGTAAGATGACCAGTGTGAGGAAGGAGGAATAAAACGAGTTAAAATGAGATGAAATAGACTTAAAATGACTTTAATAAGTCATTGAAAAGATTAAAAAAATGAGTCATTAATAAACTCAAAGTGTATTAATAACCACACGTGTTGAAGGGGGGGGATGTAGGAGCGGTGATTTTCACCGCTCCAACATTTTCAAAATGTTGAAGATGCATAAGCGGCGAAAAAGACTACTTTAACATTTAGAAGACTTGAAATAAAATCACATGTCAAAGTGCTAAAAATTAGCGCTTGGACATTTGACATGGAGTGAGTGAAAAGTGTAGGAGTGCTGAAAAATAGCGCTCCAACACTTGGAGAAATTTGATGACTTAACCCATGTAGGAGCACTGAAAATCAGTGCTCTTGCATGAGCTAAAAAATTTCTAACTCCCAAAGGATGAAAATTAACAAAACATATTTTTTGAAGATTTTCGAGAAATGACCAAGGATAAATGCTCAAACGGAAAATCCAAGGCCTAGGACTATGCATTAAGGCCAATCAAAATTTTCCTCATTTTGCGTGCTTAAAGTACACAGACCTACGAAATGGACAAGTTTCATAGGGGGTTATCCCGTGAATCGAGTGTCACTGGATTCTAAGATAACAGCTGACTCTAGCTAGGGAGCTTCCTTTGATCATTCTTAGAAATAAATGAAGGGAGAAGAACTCCATACTCCAAGTGCCTTTATCCGTCCATTAGGCGTGGAGTCAGGCAACAAAAATAAAAAGACTCAAAAGTAAAAAGACGCAAAGACTGTAAAAATATTTACATTGAAAACTTGTCACCTCATTGTGTAAAGTGTTTCAAATGTTTCCCAATATGAGGAAGAGAAAATGGTGTCCCATCTTTGTATGCCAAAAGAAATATATTTTCACCATGTAACTAATGAATCTTGAACGACCCCGTGCATAATGAATCGAACTTTCCATGCATACATTTTGTCTCTCTCTGCTTGTCCCACAAGAGAACGAGATCACCAACTTGAAAGTCACGAGACTTTGCCTTCTTTTCGAAAAGATTTTCCACTTGTTCTTGATGCTTTGTGATATTTTTTTCCACCTAAACTTGCTTTTCCTCTAGTTTGGAAACATGCATTATTCGCTTATCAACTGAACTATCAAAAGTCTCATCCTCAATGGCCTTAACCAACTTGAGGGCGGGAAGTTCTAATGTAATTGGAATTTCAGCATTCAACCCATACAAGAGCTGAAAAGGAGACATGCCTATCACTCGCTTTGGAGTGATCCTATTTTCCCACAAAGCATCATACAAAGCCTTGTGCCACAAACGTTGATTTTCATCCACAAGCTTGCGGATAATAGTAACCAATTTTTTATTGTTGGAATTAGCTTGGACATTACCTTGCGAGTAATAGTTGGATGAATGTGATAACGTAATACTATGCTCAAAACAAAACTCAGCAATCTTGCTTGATGAGAAAGAAGAAGCATTAGCCGCAACAACTTTACTCAGCACACCGAACCTGGATATAATGTTTTCCTTCAAGAAATTACACACCACCTCCGAAGTAGCATGTTTAACCAGAATTGCCTCCACCCATTTGGTGAAGTAATCGGTTGTAGTAAGAACATAAACGTTTCTTGCGCTTGAAGGTGGATTTATTGTTTCAATAAAATCAATTCCCCACTGTTGGAAGGGCTCTTCAATGACAACTGGTTTCAAGGGTAAAGCTTCCAACTTCAGTTTACCTACGAACTGCTGACATAGTTCGCATTTACGCACTCATGAGTACACATCCTGCAAAAGTGTAGGCCAATAATACTTTTCTCTCAAGATTTTATGAGTTGTAACTGGCACTGAGAAATGGCCTCCATATGCTAAGTCATGATAAGATTTCAACAATTTTCCCTGTTGTGATTAATCAACACAACATAAGAAAGTACCATCTAAAGTATGCTTGTACAAACCATTGTCCCATAATACAAAATTTGTTGATTTCAATTTAATGGTTCTTTTCTCCTTTGGAGTCAAATGATTTGGAAATTCTCCATATGTGAGAAAATGAGCAATGTTTGAATACCATTCGTTAGTATTATTGACAAACAAGATAATTGGAAACTCATTTAAACTTACCTCTTCGGGTTCTGAAACTTCTCCATCAAGATTATTATCAGCAATAAGTTGACACAACCCTCACCCACACACCAACTTGGTAGGCTTGATTTCCATGTCATATTATTGTATCTTAGCAATCCAATTGCCCCTTTTTGTACCAAACTCCTGCTATGTCAAAATAAACTTGACAGTTGAATCTAGAACCAAGAATTTAACATGGTTGTTAAGAATGTAAAACCGGAAATGCTTTACTGCCTTAACCACAACAAAAGCATGCTTCTCCATTTGGGAATATTTCAACTCATTATTTTTCAGAGGATAGCTCATGAACGCAATCAGGGATTCAAAACCCTTACTATTCTCTTGCACCAGAATTGTTGAAAGTGTATGCTTAAAAGCATAACTATACATGATAAAATCCTTTGTGTAATCTAGGAAAACTAACACTGGTGCATGAACAATAGCCTCTTTGATACCATCAAACATAGCTTTACCTTATGTTGTCTAATGAAAAGTGGTAGTTCCTTTCATCATATTAACAATATGATGATTCTTCTCTGCAAAATTTGGTACAAATCTTCACAGAAAATTCACCTTTCCAAAGAAAGAATGAACAACTTTCCTACTTGATGGAAAAGTAAGAGCTTGGATACTTTTGACTCTTTCAGAATTAATCTTGATACCTTCTTTACACACAACGTGACCAAGAAGCTTACCTTTTGTAACCCCAAAATTTGACTTCTTGGGATTCAAGGAAATGCCATGTTGCCAACACCTCTCCAAAATTTGCCTCAAATGGTAAAAATGTTCATGAAATTTCTTGGAAAAGATTGTAAGATCATCAAGATAAACTATAATGAATTTAGATCATCAAGATAAACTATAATGAATTTACCAAGTACATCATGAAAAGCCAAATCCATAGCACGCTGGAATGTGGCACCGACATTAATAAGATTGAAATGCATTCTGCAATATGCAAAAGTACCCCATGGCATTGTAAGGGTCATCTTGCGCTAATCATTTGGGCTAACTTCTATTTGATTATAACTGGAGAAACCATCCAGCATAGAAAGAATTTCAGATCTGATCACCATTTGAAGTACTTGATCCATCATCAGAAGATGATAGTTATCCTTGAGTGATAGTTGATTTAGATTTTGAAAATCTACACAAATATGGATCTCACCGTTCTTTTTATGAACAAGAACAATATTAGCTATCCATGTTGAATGATGGATAGGAAATATAATTCGGGCATTCATCATCTTTTGAATCTCTGAAAGGATCATTCAATAAATCTTTGGATTATATTTCCTTTGCTTAGTTTGTAAGGAAACACTCCAACTTTAAGTGGAATTTCATGTCGCACCTCCTTAGGTCAGAAATATTTTAGATCTTCATATGAATATACCAAGACATTCATATAATTGTAACAATTCAACAAATTGGTTTCTTTCTTTAGTTGTGCAACACTTACCAAGATTTACCATCTTAGGATCTGCATCAGTTCCTAAGTTAAACTTCTCAATTTCTTTTGATGAGTCAGAATCTGATAGTTGCTTCTTATCATAGCGATCATGCTTATCAAAAAGTCTCTCAAGGGATACCAACCCCTTGGGAATTTTATTTCCTTTGAGTTGTAGAAATTCTTCATCTGCAACTAGATCAACTTCAGAAACATATTCTTGAGGTGGAGAATTACTTCCTTCAAAGTATAACTCATCAAAATTTTCATCCTTTTCCAAAAAAGCAACAATCTGATGATCATCATTAAAAATCTGCAAGCTATCTGAGTTGTCAGGAACACTTGGGTGAAATACCAACTCAATAGTATAGGTAGAACTATGGAAATCCTTGTGTGGTATCAAGAGCATAGCTGAAACTGCTAGAGAATCAGCTCTGTCATTGTATTCTCTTGGAACTATAGAAATATCGAAGGCATCAAATTTCTCAATGCAGTCCCAAAAAAGATTACGGTAATGTCTTTGTCTGTCATTCTTTGTTTGATACAAATTCCTTACCTGGAAGACCACTAATTCAACATCACCTTGTGCATGAAGATTCTTGATCCCTTTCTTATGTGCAACTAGCATACCTAACAACAAAGCTTCATATTCAACAGTGTTATTAGTATTGTCAAACTACAATTTAAAAGAGAAAGGGAAAAAAATTCCTTTGGGTGATACAAAGAATATTTTGGCTCCCGAACCGGTAGAAGAACAATTTCCATCAAACTTAATTACCCAAACATCATTTGGATCACCAAGACTGGTAGTATCAAAATCTATATTTTCATCATTTGATGAAGCTTCATAATCTAAACTAGATAAACCATTTGATGATGACTCACATGGAAAAGAAGTACCATCACTTTCCAACTCATGTTTTACTAAAGATTCAACATCTTCTATTTGCAAATAATATGTTCCAACACTTGAGGACTCAAATAAAATTTGAGCTCTCAGATTATCAGACTTTGTTATTGAGACTTTTGACTTCCTTTCACGAACCAACTTCTACATTACACCTTTTATAGGTATTCTAGCCTTTGACATATCCATGTTCAGCTCACCTCCAACATCTTTACAAAAATTATGTCCAAGTAGAATTCCATAAGATGTTGGCACATCTGCAACTAAAACTATCATCTTGATCTTCTTTTTAGGATACGCGAAAAAATGCAAACTGCGCATCCTTGATTTTTCCAATCAAAGGTACTTGTTTGTTCTCCATGGAGAAAAAATGGCTAAAGGTTTTTGTTAGATTCAAACCCAAAGCAATAGCTACCTTGGTTGGCATCACATTGTCTAATGCACTAGAATCTCTAACACAATTTCTTAACTTAAAGCCATTAACAAGTGGGGAATTAAAGAAAGGATCAATACGCCCAGAAGTAGCTAAAGGAACATAAACTAGGTTATTTTGTGGAGCCTTAGGCTTTGGGATAGTAGGAATATATAAAGAGATGTCTTTAGATGGATTAGATCCTTTATCCTTCACAAACTTAACAAGCCTATCAAATTGCTCAAGATTGGCTTTCAAATATTCGGCTTCAGACATCTAGATTTCTGTTTGCTTAGCATGATCAATGATATCAAAAGCTTGGAAGGAACTTTGTAAAGAAGTCGTAGAAACTTCATTTATAGGTTTAACAAAGGGAACACTAGTCTTAGGAACCTGGACACTGGCTTTTGGAACAGCAAGAACTACGGGAGGAGGATGAGGAGTACTTGTTTATTTGTTGTGCCTTTTGGTTGGCAATGGTAACCAACAAATTATCCTTCGCTTGTGTACAAGTAGCTTGAGCTTGATCAAGCTAGTTTTTTTGTGACCGCATAAAGAAAACATATGTATCTGTCACCAAGTCCTCATCATCAAATTCATTTTCCATTTGCAAATAGCCAATATTGGAATCGCCAGCTAGTTCTATTTCTTCATCTTGAAAAAGATCAACATTTTATTCCATGGGATAATCTAGTTGTGCATATTCATCTTGTTCAACTTCATAATATCCCACTGCAGTATTTGTTGGTGTAGCTTCCAAAGCAAGCCTTCCTTGTGGTGCAAGAAGACGATTCTGATTTCTATTTCCCGAATAATTAGGGGAAGTCCTTCTTGGAACATCCTTATAATTAATATTATTAGAAACTTGCTTCTTCAAAACTAAAATTTCATTAGCAAGCCTTTGAACCATAGGATCAACAAAATTAGAGTTAGCATTGGAGGCTAAAGATCCTGACGCTTGCACTTTTTTGTTTGTATTCATTCTTATTTCTCCAACAAGGATCATGTCATCCTCAAGACTTGTAGCTAACTATTGAGCTTCTTCAACATTGGAAAGAGCTACCCTATGCAAAAGAAAACTTACATTGGGAAGTTGCATATTGATGAAGAAACACTTTAAATTATGATCTATTGGTCTTTCCATCATAGGAATTCTTGTCACCAGCTTGTTGAATTTGGCCACAAACTCATGCATGGGTTCATAGGCCTCTTTTCGCATGGTTGTAAGTTGCGCCAACAAGGTGTGTGCATCTTTAGCAGGTTTCAACCTCTCTTCAAACTTGGTGTGAAGAGTATTCCAACTAGTAATTGCATCAACTAGAAGAGTATACAACCATTCTGCAACAACTCCTTGTAGAGTTTCAACAAATAACCTCATAGCAACATCTTCATGCTCAACGCCATGAACACCACAAACAATGTAAAAGGAAGCAATATGATCATCGGGATGTTGCTATCCATCACCTTGGAACTTCAGAATATGATTCTATGAGACATGAGGAAGTTCATGTAAAGGGCATGCCAACTTAAGAGGACCAAAAGCATTTCCCCAAGGTCCTAGAGGTGGTGCAACCATGATATTTTGTATGATAGGTACTTGAAATGGAACTCTATGAAAAAAAGAGGATTCACTCAGAAGAGGAGATCTTAGTCTTCATGGAGAATAACTTGCAGTCCATTGTAATAGTGACCTTGCTCATGGAGAAGGAAGGATATTATGTTGTTGCAACAATTCAAAAAATGGATCCACCATTCCTTGCGCCCTTAAACCTCACGTATAGCTTCTATCAGCTAGAATGTAGACTTGAAACAAGAGAGATATTAATAATAATAATACATAAGATCACAATAAGATACTAGACTGCTTATTCACTTCAATCGAAAGCATGAGGCTTTGATTGTGTGCTATGTTCCCTAGCAAAGTCACCAAAAAATAGTTGGATGAAAATTTTATAATCCCTTTTAATAGATTAAAAAACCTTGATTTCAACCATAGTTATGTGAGATAGAATTTCTCCTCTTAGAAATGGGAGGTGCCCTTCTTACTGCTTATTGAAACTAAGGAAAACTAATCAAATATTCACAATAATGTACACTACAATAATGATATGAAGGTGTGTCACATTCATGGGACTCTTTTTTTAGAGAATATGTTTTACAATATTTCACAATTTTAACTTCTTGATGCAATACAACTTCAAACTAAAATTAAGCAGTAATTCCAACATTCCTATTTTGTCAAAGCAAAGCCTAGGAATACCAGCATGCTAAAAGCAAGTAACAAATAAGAAAAGCTCATGGAGGCACAAATATGTTCCATAGTTTCCGATAATGAATCCTTCAAGATAATAACTAGCGTTGTAAAAGAAGCAAAAATTCTTCTATATACTTCACAATAAATCCCACGAGCAACGTGAATAAATATAAGAACAAAGTCTTATAGATAATTCACCAATAGTATTCAAAAATATCACAATTTCAAGTAATAGGTGTAACTCAAAGTCTACACAAATTTACTCAAAAGCCCTTTCAATCTCAATTACTAATCACTGTCAATTCAATCAATAAGATAATTTTTTCCATCATAAAGTTTGGTGTGCAACTTCTTTATTGATCAAAATTAGATTCACAAAAATGAACTCAAAGTTTCAATATTTGCTTCACAATTGGGCAACATTTTGTTGCATAAGATAAAGGTGCATAATACAATAGAATCGTCTCTTATTTATAGGTGGGAGAGGAGAGCTAATCTAGGAAAAACCATAACTAACTAGTTTAATTTTTCAAAAATGTTGTCCATAAATGTAGGAGAACATATTGGTTTTACATGTAATTAATTTTTCCAAAATGACATGTAAAATGTCAAATCCTATCTACATAAAGCATAGAAGAAAGTGTATGAACTATCTGACTCTCAAGATATAAGAAGTTTTTCATGGTTGCTTGCTCTTGGCTTGGAATTCTTCACATTTCTTATTTATCTCCTAGATGACTGTCTCATCTGGACCAACTATATAGTCAATAATTGTATGAACCCTTGTGATTGACTTTTTTGCAGATGAGAAAATATTTTTGTATCTATCTAGATGTGTCTTGAGGTTCTCTAGAGAAATTTGCACATCACACAAAGCATGCATTGAAGTCTTTGAAAATCCTTCATCTTCCACCTACTTCATGATAGCTTCTTTGAAGATTTGAGTAATCTCACTTACCAGGAGGAAGGTATGATCATCATCAAGGAGTTTTCCCAACAAATCCCCAATTCCATTCACCATGATAATATGATGCCCTTCGACATCTTCTTGCACTTTTTGTAAGTCCTCGATGAGAGACTTGATAACTTGTATGCAGTTTCTAAGAGACTCCTTTACTCCCACATACTTATATTTGTTAAGAATTACAATGACTTCCACCAATTTTCTCAACTTAGTCTCCTTCATTTGCAACCAAAATGTGAGACTTTGTTCCATCTCGTTTTTCTCTAAGGAAAGCGTGCATGCTACCTTCTCCAATTCCAATTTCATTTTGGATACTTGAGCAGTCTTTTCATAAGCCACAACTATGAGTTGTGAACCCTACTCAATTATTTCATCAAAAAATTCATACAACATTTTACCCTTGGAGTAAAAGTTCTCCACTTTTTGCACTGTAGGTTCCTCGACATTTACCATAGCCATAGGCTGCACATTCTCTGAGGTACTTGTGATCTTTCTCAAAAATGATGCATACAACTCAACTTTCTCCTTGTACATATCTCTAGCTTGCTCCATTTTATCAAGTCTGTCTGATAATGCATTTAGGGTCACTTGTGCATCTTATTTGGCACTTGCATGAGTTACCTTCCCAATTTGGACCCTAATTACAGTGTAATATTTCATTTTCACATCACCCTGCTCATGTGGAGGTAATCCAATATCCACATACTTGTGACCTGAATTTTCCACATGAAGTATTGAATGAACCTTTTCTTTCTTTTTCCCCTTGGATTTTGGAAGAACTATCTCTTCAAGATCTAGATAATTTGGGGAAATCATCTATTTCCTACACTTAGATACTTGTGAGATTAGCCAAGGGAGAAGAAATGAAGTATTTCCTTCTTGAATTACTGTTAATTCTTGTGTAACAATGACCTATGTAGGAATGGATGATAGAGTAACAATTGGAGTAGTATTAGTCATGATTGCACCAGTAGATTCCAAACCAAGAAGATCCTACAATGACTCCATGAATCTATCAAACTCAGCCTGAGAAGAAATATCATATGATGGAGAGCTTGAGGAAACATCAACAGTTTGCAAGATGGAACCTATAGGAGGACTAGAAAGGACTGATGATACTGAAGGAGGAATGGTAACCTTCACTGCATTTGGAGTTGTTGAAGGAGGAAGTGAGGTAGGAAGAGGAGGTGGAGGAGTAGTAGGATTTGGAGGAGTATGAGGAACATTGGTAGTAACAGGCGATAATGTATGGGAGGGATTATCAACAATGCTCTCATGGGGAGATAGTGGTACTTCATCATTTTTCCTTTCTTCTTCCTAAATACCTTCTTCCTCTCCTTCATCTTCCTCAGACTGTTCATCTTTTGCAGATTCTTTTGATTCCTCTCTTTCATTCTCTTCTTATTCTTTTGATGATCGTTCCTCAAATGCAATCTCTTGTTCTTTTGTAGATGGATGTTCTGATTCAGTAGCCTAGTCTTCTTTAGTTGTACGTGAAGTAATTTTACCACAAGTGAATTTGATCTTAGGACTCCTCTATGAAGAAGAGGGAGCAACCACATATTTGTGTTTAGTACAGAGTTCTTGTTGTTGATTGGTTTCACCTCCTTGTGTTTCTCCCTCAGATTCTATTCTAAAATATTTCAATTGAAAGCCATGCCTCTGCAACCATTCACCTGTATTATTTAGAATAGGAGCAAGTATTTCATTGATGGAAATAGTTTCTTTCTTGGACCATTGCACATGAGGTAAAGGCCTTCTAGCAATTTCTTATTCTTCATATGCATAATTTATGATATCACCAAGATCTTTAAAATGCTCTGGAATATCAGCCATGCCAAGATCCTTGACCTATTCCACAGTTAACCTAAAAAAATCCATTCTCTGAAAGTCCTCTTCATCTCTACATTTTTCCCATATATCCTCAAAATGATAGACATGATGATCCTTCTTAAGTTTTCTATTCACATTTTTGTAATCAAAATCAGATCTATTCATGTATGACCTTATGGTTATAATCTACATTTCTACAGCTACACATTTTTCCTTTTGCACACTTTGAATAGTATACCTCCCGATAGTAAGTGGAAACTTAAAGGTTGTTTTGTGAATTTTGTGGCACTCTTTATGGATTGTGATCAACTATCTACACAACTCCATTAATATCCACTTGTCAAAAGGATATCTAGGCAACATGTATGGACACCTAGTGTAACAACCTACTCTCAAATATGTGAAAGTAGAAAATTGTAGGAAGATACATCCAAACTTACTAGCAACCCTGAAGGCTTCATCTGGTACCCTTTTCTTCTCAAGAGTTGGATCAAAAGTGAAAAGCAAAGGTGCAAAGAAAGCATCAGTGACTCTCCTGAAGTGCTTGATACTATTTCTCAAGGTGATCTAGGAGTAAAAATAATATACTAGCACAAGATTTTTGTTACCTTTTGTTGACAATCTTGGAAACTGTCTCATAACAACAAAAACATACACTAGGTAGGATGTCATGTAAAACTTTAAGGCAGTTTGTACATTGATGAGTTGCTCATGAATCTTATCACTTATCTAAGTTCCCCAATCTATGTGTGCTTTTCTCCTTTTGATTATTTGGATATACTCATACACCCAATCTTGAAAATGGAATGAAACAGGCAAGCCTTTCACCCTACTCGGAAGAGTGATAATATCTTGAACATCCTCTTTGAAATCACTTCATGGAAGACCTTTAGGCCATCTAGAGATAGTGGGCCTTGGATTATTCAACCATTGAGAATTTATCAACTGTTTAGCCTTATTTGGATCTTCGTCATAAACATCTTGTGCCTGTTGAATGGAAACATTTGTATATGTTTCCATGTGTGGAACCCAAAAAACTATATCAAAGAACTCTCTAGAACCAACCTCATCATGATTTGTCCAAAAGAATCTCTCACACTTCTATCCTCTCTGATATAATGAGAGGCAACCTGAAGAACAAATTATGTGTAGTGGGCAACAACTGGAAATGAAGACACTAGGTGTAGGTTGCTATGGATGGCTGCTCACAAATTTTATTCTAATGGTTTCTTTTCTATTCTTTTCACAAAATCATCCATATCAATGTGACTGATGAGACAAAAAATGTCTCATCTATTAGCCAAATAAAAGCATGTATTTTGCTTAATTATGAAGTTTATCAAGACTGGATATGATGAGGAAAGTAAGAGATTTTCAGTTGCAACAATCAAAGATTCCATCATATCTTGAAAATTATGATTTGGGAACTTGAGATTTTTGGATAGAAATTCAAAGACAAGAAGGCGAAAAAAACCCATTAAATTTCACAAAAAATTAGTTCATGGTTTGAGAGAAAATTTCAGCAGTTTGATGCTATAGAAATTTTCTTCCATGCTCCAGAATTTTTGGAATTTGTTCATTCGTTTGCTTCTATGCTCTAGAATTCTTGAAACTAGGTGAATGATCATTTATGAAGAGGTTGAGTGATTTGTGCTTCTATGAGAAGTTAAGGGATAATAGTTGAGAGCATCTAGGGGGTAGTTCCAAGCATTAAGGTAGGTTCTTGGGTTGTGCAAACAAATGGAGCATATCTAGGAGACAATTTTGGGTAGTTTGAACATTTTTGCAAGCATCTAGGAGCTGTTTTATGAGATTTAATGATGCACAAGGGAAAGGAATTACTTTTTCAGCAGTCAAATTTCTTTTTGGAGCTTGTTCAGGGGCTACAAAATAGGCATATTTATTTTGGACGACCAAAGAAGATTGACTCAGCAAGATGAAGGAAATACTCATCTTTTTCCCTCGACACATGTTCCTATCTTATAGCAAGTTGTTCCACAAAAATTAAGGCTCATCTTTGAGATTAGTTGAAGATAGGAATTCTATAAATTCATTGTAATCAAGGAATCAAATGGGGGAGAATAATTTTATAAAATAATAGAATTCAGTTTTTAGTAGCAATAGTTGTTTTGTAGTTTCATTTCTTAGTAGTCATTTCATTTCCAGCTCTCTACATTTTTAGTATTTCCTTTTACAAGTTTCTTAGGATAGATTTAATTCCAACATTTCATTTACAAGCTCTTAGATTAGATTTGATTCTAGCAATTTCTTTCTTGCATTTTCTTTCAATTCCGTTTGTAGAAAAAACATGTATGCAAATGATTTCTTCTCCCTCTAGCATATTGCCATGGACACTGCCCTGGATTGACATTTATAATTAAATAATGAGGAATGCAGTGACACTCATCAGTGAAAAATCTCTGTGTCCTTGATTTCATCAACCTTCGAGATCACAATAGTAGGCGAATAAACACCTTGGTACTTGTACTTCATTTTCTCTTTCTTAGAAGACGATGGAGATTCTTCTATTGTCATCTAAGAGTACCAAAGATCAATGAAAATTCACCTTTGGAGATCACCTAATGAGAGCTTGAAAGGAACTGGAAGAAACAATGGATTAGGAGATATTAGGAGCATACGCGTTATGAGAGCGATTTGGAATACGTGAAGCAAGCAGGCATTTTGGAATGAGCAAATGTGATCTATCAAGCATGGAAAATGGATCAATAGTAGTAGAACAAGGTTCAAAAATAAAATGAAATGATTTTTTGGGCATTTAGTGAAAAATTATCTTTCGTGCAAGGGCATTGAAAATCAGTTCCCTTAGATCTGGGAAATTCTGCCTTTGATGCACAAGCGCTAAAAATCAGCGCTCCAACATGTTTGTTTAAACTTAGAAGGAATTGATGCATGAGCACTGAAAATCAACGCTATGACATCTGATGGAAAAAACAATTTCATGCACCAGCGCTAAAAATCCCTACTCTTATATGCTTCTATCAACAATTTAAACAATATGCTAAGGTAGGTTTTTTTAGCGCTTTTACAAAGGGAAAAATCCAAGTTTTGTAGGAGTGGTGATTTTCACTGCTCTTACATTCGGGAGTTTAGGAAAAATCAATATAAGTGGGAGTGGTGATTTTCACCGCTCTTGCATAGAGGAGGAATTTGCATTGTCGAAGTGGCAAAAAATGCCTCTATGGCATTGAATGGTTTGGAAGAAACTTAGGTGAAAACACGAATTCAAATCCAAAAATAACATGAAAAATTAACACTAACACACCAAAAAAAGACCCAAGAAACAAAGACAAAAGACAATGATGAACATGAAAACCCAGACACATTAGGGCAAAGGAAAAACAATGATAAAAGAAGAATGCACCTATTAAAAACATGGAGGCAACAAAGAACAATGATGAGGAAAAGCGCAAAACTCACTTGGCAAACAATGGTGAAAGTTAAAAGATGAAAACCCTAGTTTAGTCGCCCGTAGAATCCACCAACACAATTTCGCTTGAAGTTTGCAAGATGACCGATGCAAGGAAGAAGAAATAAAATGAGTTAAAATGAGAAGAAACAAACTTAAAATGACTTTAATAAGTCATTGAAAATATTAAAAAAATGATTCATAAATAAACTTGAAGTGTATTAATGACCACTTGTGTAGAAGGGGGGAAATGTAGGAGTGGTGATTTTCGCTGCTCCAACATTTTCAAAATGTTGAAGATGCATAAGCGGAAAAAAAGACCACCTTAACATTTAGAAGACTTGATAGAAAATCACATGTCAAAGCGCTAAAAATTAGCACTCAGGCATTTGACATGGAGTGAGTGCAAAGTGTAGGAGCACTGAAAAACAATGCTCCAACACTTGGAGAAATTTCATGACTTAACCCATGTAGGAGCACTGAAGATCACCGCTCTTACATAAGCTAAAAAATTTCTAACTTCCAAAGGATGAAAATTAACAAAATATACATTTTGAAGATTTTTGAGAAATGACCAAGGACAAACACTCAAATGAAAAATCTGAGGCTTAGGACTATGCATTAAGGCTAATCAAAATTTTCCTCATTTTATGTGCTTGAAGTACACTGACCTACAAAATGGACAAGTTTCGTAGGGGGTTATCTAGTGAATCGAGTGCAACTAGATTCTAGGATAACAAAGTGGCATAATACAAATTTCATATGAGAAAATATTATTGTCAAGATCATTAGATATCATATTTATCAGTCATCTAAAACAACATTCAAGATCCTATCATGATGTCAAGATTTATGTGTGTTCATGCATGTTTTTGGAGCTAACATTGCGATGTAGGTTTCAAGTTTCAACCAAGTATTCAAGCATTAAGATCCATCAAGAAGTCAAGCCATTTCATGCAAGATCCAATCCTTAGAGAGATGTGTTAGACTTTAGTCCTCTAAGGGAAACCATTAAAGGGTTTGGTGAGGTGTAACAAGCTTTGTTCATTCATCAATTCTTTCATTTTGTCATTATTTTATTATCAAGGTTTAATTACCAAACTAGGGTTTGACCAAGGAAAACCCTTATCCACCAAAAACAAACAATTTTTCCCCTCTCTTTGTATGTGCATATTTACAGGTGAAGAAGGATTGAAAGTTGATCTAAAGTGAAATTTTGCAAAGTTATCAAAGTTGTCATCAAAGTTGTCAATACATAGAAACTTACCTACAGGTTTTATTTTTGGCTTTTTGACAGTCAAACCTAGTGGAATTAGAAGCTTAGATCTAGGATTCGAGGATTGTAAAAGAAATTTTCAGACCCCTATACAGAGACCCATTCACCCCTAGTCAAATATGTCCTCCAAAAAATCCTAAAACCCACTTTTAGAGCCAAATAAACACCATCCTAAACTTCTCAGATATGCTAGTTAATTATTGTTTTTGATAGTGTTATCGTAATACTTCATATTCCAAGTGTTAGATCTCATAGGTTTGATTGTTAAAACACTTTTATCTTTCTCCCAAAATTGTCTTTTAGTCATTTCTATCATAAGGAAGTTGAGGTCCCATAATGTCCAAAACCTAGGGTTGACTCACCTTAAGGGTTGTAAGTCAATTCTAAGCATTTGTGGCACTATCCCTCTTCCTCTTGAATGTGGGAAAGGTGGATTTGTGATTATGTGGATAACCCCTTTTTCTTTGACATACTCTCCTTATCTAACATTTCCATTTTAGGGAAGATCCCTTTTTCCCTTTATTCAGTTAGTAAAGCTCCAACTGCTAAGGAGATATTTTGAGACCTTGCAAATGAAGGATGGTGAGTCAATTTTAGACTTCCACACTAAGGTTTCTAGCTTGATTAATCCACTAAGAATCAATGGATAAATAATGAAATATCAAAGGATTATTGAGAATATTTTAAGAAATATGTCCTCTAGGTTTGATCCTATAGTAATTGCCATTGACGAGGCTAAGGACCTATCCAAAATGATTGTAGATGAGTTGATGGGTTCACTAAAAACCCATGAGCAATGGTTGAATAGATCTAATCCTTCCTTAGAGAAATCCTTTGAAGATCATACCAATGCAAGAGGTCATGGAAGAGGAAGAAACAATAGAGGTAGAGGTCAAAGAGGCTGAGGAAGAAGCAATTTTGGAAGAGGAGATTCAAACAGTCAAGAGGAGCTAAGTGGTGCGAGTGCACCCTAGCATGAACATGCCTCAATGAGGCAATCCTTGGTTTTTGATTTAGCATAGAAGGTTTCATTTTTTCTTAAGGTCTAAATGACCATAATAAGCTTGTTTTAGGTCATTTATAGTTGTTTAGGAGTAATTGGGTCTAAAGTGTAAAAATTGCAAAAGTTGCCTAATTGTTGTCATGTCAATATTGCAAAAGTACAAAAAATGACAAATAGGGGAATATGAAAGGTTAGGTAGTTAAAGAGTCAATTTTTGTGTTGTATTTTCTTTATAAATGCACTTTTAATCCTCACACATTTCAAGGAAGGTTGGGGATAATGTATGAAGAAGAATTTCAATGGAAAATACTGTTATTCTATTATTTTTCTTGTAATTTCATGTTTTAGGCCATTTTATGGCCATTATTTGTGCTAGAATCCAATCCTCCTCCATTGTAAGTCAATTTCATGTGAGTCTACTTTGATTTTCATCTGATTTCATAAAAATCCATGGAGATTTGTGTAAGTTACAAGTAAATTCCTCTAGGCAGTTAGAAACCTTGTTCTAGGGTAACAATGGGTAATCAAAATTATTTTTCTTCCATTTTAATCAGTGGACAATTCTAATTTTTGGTGTGAAGAATTATTTTTGAATATTATCTCATATTCCAAAGTCTTATATTGAAATATAAGGGCTAGCATATGATATAATGATGCCCTAGGTTTGTAATTTGGGGTAAAATTTGGAAAAATAGTGTACAAAGTTGTTTTTGAGTGATATAATTGTGGTGAATGTGTCCTCCTTGAATATAATTATTTCTAAAGGGGGATTAGGTGTATTGTGAGCCATTTCTTAATAGGTTTTGGTGGATTTATAAGTTTTATGCTATTTTATATTGACTGTTCAGTTATGACAAACTTGTTACAATCACCTTTTGGAGTCTAAAATGAAGGTTTAGAATAAAAGTTTGATGGAATGTCATGAGTAAAGAACAGGGAATGGTTCAATTATGTTGTGAAAGAAAATTTACACATTTTTATGCCATTGGGAAAGAGAAATGGGCTTGGGTAATTGAAGTTGTTTGTTTATGTGGCCTAAATGGCCTAGTTGTTGATTTAGACAGTTCACTTTTGAAAGTGTACATGCTTGAGTTGTATGAGTTGGAAATTGGTTTTGAGTCTGCCATGTTGGTGTTGTTTAAAGAGTTTTGAGGAATCTACAAGAATTTTTTCATTTTATCTCAATTTGGAGTTTTGAACCAAGTAGTTTTGTGAAAGAAAGTTGCCTCAAAGGTGGAGTTTTCAATTTAGTGATCTGAGTTGTTGCCAAGAGCATAGTATGTTGAGTTGTTTGATCCTTGAATTGTCATCACTAAGCAACTCACAACCATCCTACCAAGACAAGAAGAAGAACAACAATTCAAATCAGAGGTATGACAAAAGCAATGTTCAATGTTATTATTGTCATAAGTTTGTTCATTATGCTAGTGAGTGTAGGAAGAAACAACATGACCATGGGGTCAAAATAATAATGTAGAAAATGAGAAAAAACCTAATGTAGAAGAATAATGTGTAGGAACATTATTCTCTCCTTGAAGCGATATTTCTTATGTTCCCTCATGTCAATGCCATGCTTTGAAAATGAAGTGGGTAAACTATTTTTATTTTATTCAGCATCACTCTGGTTACCAAGATTACTTATGAAATCTCCCTTGTTTTCATTTGTGTCTTGCATCTGTTTCTTGTTTGTTGCTTGAAAACAACATACACAATTGACATTCCTCATTATTTTCTATGGAAGTAAATTATAAGCTAATTTCATACAAGAGAGTGGAATCTTCAATACCTTTATGCCTTTCAAGTTTTCAAGATAATAGAAGTAATATAAATTTAAAAACTAATGGAAAATATCCTTAAGATTTTTTGTACATTTGTGTTGCAAGGGCCTTTCAATGTATTTTTTGCCAATTTTTTGTGAATGATTGTAGTATCAACTAACAAATATTTATCACATAGTATAGTATCACATTGGAAGAGGTCATATACGCACAGTTCTGAAGATAAAGAAATACTATTTATTAGCACAACTTACAAGTTCCTTGTAAATATTGTTTCTGAAATCAAATCCATAAAAAATATTCACAAATAATATGAACTATGAAAACTTGATATCATTAATTAAAGTTCCTGGTATATATTTTCCTTCTAATTATATGCAAAATGGTTTTGCCATTCTACATGCTTCTTGTTTGAATTGATCATTTTTTTTGCTGCAGCTTATAGTTTATCATTCCTTTATGGAAGGGAGTTGAGTATACATCAATGTTTGTTCAAGGTTTTCCAAATCATTATGTTTGAGATGAAAATTTCTGAATTTCTCAGCAAATTTTGTGTTGGTGTGTAACAATCTATTTCAATACAATTTTTTTCTATTTCCTTTAGTAGAAAGGGTAAAACCAATCCTCTTATCTCTTTTTATTTTTATGCTTTGTATCGTAATCAACATTTGTTCCATTTTAGGTGTAAATTTTCTATTAATTCACATAATATCTCTATGCTGATAGAGCAGCAAGGGCTTTCAAAAATATCAAGGCATTACTTTGTATTCTTTTGAATAGAAATGAAAATCTCTAAATCAAGTGTTTTGGATAAAAAGAGAAAATGCAATCTTAGAGTGAATTCACATTTCTTCCAAAATATTGTAGGATTGGGCTTCTCCAATCCTACCTATCTCAAAACCCAAAACCAATAGATAATTCTAAATATTGAAAGGCTCCCTTAGCATAGATTGTTCAATATAGAGATTTCATGACTTGTAATTAACACAAAAATTTGAGAGCTTCTACAGATAAAACTTGTTAATACCTCACTTAATGCATCAAACCAATGTTCACACTTAAGAAACTATAATACAATCCTTAGACAAGTATCAAAGTTTGAAACTACTACTAACTTTATTCCTACTCTTCTAAGTTCTTCAAACACTTTAATATTTAGTCATGAAAAGGCTCTAAAAAATATAATTCTATTTTTCTTCAGAGTATAAAATGATATCCTTCTTAAATGTATAATGCAAGCATCTCAAATGGTTGATAATGAAAAAAAATATTAGAAACAAGAAAATGTAATTAACAAGTGTAAAGACAAATTTCATGACTTTTGCCACTAGTCTTCCAACCAATAAAAATGATTAGCACAACTTAAGTAGGCAAAAAAAAAATCTAGTCATGCATGTGGGTTTTCCCAAGATAAATGGGTCTACTTAGAGTGATTATAAATCAATGTATAGTGCCAACAATTAAAAAATAAAATGAAATAATGAATATTAAAATAATATAAAAGACACACCAAATGTATTGTAAAGATGACCTTGTATATGTGTTGATTGTGCATAAATAGGTTTTCCATCAAATTTTGCATATGTCCTAGAATAACCTATAAAAATGATTATTATAGTCTAACTTGCTCTAATACCATTTTAGAAATTAGGATCTTAGGATACTAATCATCATAAACAAAATATAAAATAAATAAAATGAGAATTATACAAGCATAAAATATACACATTACATAAGATATACATGGGGAAACCCCTTTTAGGTAAAAACCCCATAAAACATCATTTTATTGAAACACTTACAAAATGGTCTATTGAATAAGTAGATTGAACTTGGGGACACTCCTTTACATACTTGTACTCATTCTCCAAATTCACACAATCAGATGAGGGCCACACCGCCCGAAACCCACACAAATCACAACAATAGATACCAACACAGAAGATGGGAGATAGAAAAATAACTCACTTTCAATTATTTTTAGAAAATGAAATTATAGATTCAACACTTACATACTACAACCTCATGGGCTTGATTCACTACAACAAAATCAACTCTGGAAACAAAATATATTATTCAGAGCCACAATCTGCACTAATGGAGCCACCTTCTACAACCCCCACATATCCCTTTTTATTTTACCCAATAACTACCCTAGAATGTTGTAGAAAGTGTAACTTCCACTTTTGTTTTGGTGTTAAAAGTTTTGCTGATTGATTTCTTTCCTAGGAAGATATTTTAATGAAATTCACTTCTTAGAGGGGCAACTTCGCGGGGCCATCACTTTTGATCCGGGTGTCCGATTTGTTATTATAACATATCGTTGGAAATATCTTGAAGAAATCTACAACGCTAAACCCATTGAAAATCGGTTCATCCACTTTTCAAGCTATTTCGAAGCCTCTAAGGTTTTCATATTTGAATTTGAAGTTGCATTGGAGAAATTTCTCGAGACAAAAACTTTAATATCTCCCAAACTGTGCAGGGTATTGAGATGATTCTTTCACGACTGAAAATGGTTTTCTTTTTTGCTCCTTGGAGTAAATTTTTAGGTCCATACAAGCCTGTTTAGGATGACTTATTAAAAATATTGACTATTTTTTTCCTTTTCTAACTTCTATCTTACACCCATTAAGTGCCATCATGGGACTCAAAACAACTAAAGAAAATAAGGAATTTTTTTTTTTGGGTGATGCAAGATTTCCCTACACCACTAGATGCTCTTGCATCAAAAACCCAAGGTAATTTGAAAAGTGACCCTATCACTTCTCAGGAGTTAGAGGAAAACCAAGATAGTTAACCTCAGCCTCAGACAACCACGATGAATCTTAAATAGGCCTTCCTCTCCACTTCACCAAGTACTCTGCATATTTCTTGTTTCTTGTGCTTCTACCCACATGACTATCCAAAATTTCTTCTATCTCCTCCTTTTCTAAAGTAGGTGTTGGGATATTCCACTGTGCTTCTATTATTTCTTCATCAATTCCTCCTTCATGAAATTATGTTAAATCTAAAATGTTAAACACAGGTGAAATATGAATATCATAAGGAAACTCTACCTCATACGCATTTCCTAAATCATGCTTCTTTAGGATCTTGCATGGTCCAAACTTCTTCATCTTGAACTTGTTGTATGCACCAACTGGAAAGGTCTCTCATTTCACAAATGAACTATGACTTCATCTCCTACTTGGAACTCCTTATACCTCCTTTTTTTATTTTCCTTAGCCTTATATTGTGAGTTCATCTTATTGATATGTTTCTCCACCTTTTTGTGCAAATTCTTCAGGTGCTCAGCAAAATCTTCAGCCTCAACACTTCTCTTCTCCCCCTTGTCCATCTTTCTCAGTTCAGAACTAGTTCTTAGACTACTCCCATACACAATCTGGAATGGTGATTTACCAATACTCCTATTGATATAATTGTTGTAAGAAATTTTTTCCTATGATATAATTAAATCCCATCCCTTGAGCTTATCTCCTACTAAGCATCTTAGCAAGTTACCCAAATTCCTATTCACCGCCTTTGTTTTTCCATAAATTTGTAGATGGTGTGTAGAACTAAACTTTAAATATGTCTTCAAATTCTTCCATAATTTCCTCCAGAAATAACCAACAAATTTGGTATATCTGTCTGAAACTATACTCTTTAGTAGACCATGTAGTCTCACCACCTCTCTGAAAAAAAAATTGCAATATGAACATCACTAGTTTTATGACATGGAATAAAATGTGCCATCTTTGAAAATATATCCACCACCACAAATATGGAATCATTCCCTCTTTATTTCCTTGGCAAGCCAAGAACCAAATCCATGCTAATATCCTCCCATGGCCTCTCAAGTACAAGTAATGGTTGATTCAATCCAGTATTCTGACTTGTTCCTTTCGCCATCTAACATACTCTATAACTTTGTACAAAATTCTTCACATCTTGTTGTAACTATGGCCAATAATATTCTCACTAACAAGAGAAATGGTCTTATCGTGACCAAAATGTCCAACCAATCCTCTACTATGCTTCTCCTTGATTAGATTCTCTCTCATTGAACTCCTTGGAATGCACAATTGACTTCCTCTAAACAACATCCCATATTGGATTAGGAAATCCAGTCATCTTGTCCTATCCAATGTAACAGGTTCCAAACAAGCCTTCCAAGCTTCTGCAAAGTTTGGATCTTCAGGATACAAAATCTTGAGTTCATTGAACCCAACAACCTCTATATTCATCTCTATAAATAAATTTTGCCTTCTACTTAAGGAATTTGCAACTTTATTTGACCTTCCACTCATGTACTTCAAAACAAAAGTATAACTCTGCAAAAACTCAACCATTTTAAGTGCCTTTGATTTAACTTTCCTTGACTATTGAGATACTGCAAAGCCTAGTGATCAGTATATAAAACAAATTCTTTTAGAAACAAATAGTGTCTCCATTTCTTCAAAGGCTAAACTATAGTGTAAAACTCTTGATCATTGATAGAATATTTCTTCTTAGCATCATTTAACTTCTCACTAAAATAGGAATCAAGCTTACCTTCTCAACTCAAAACAACTCCTATGGTAGTGCCACTAGCATCATAATCTACCTGAAAGACCTTATTGAAATCTGGAAGTGCCAAAACAAGTTGCTCTATGACTTTCTCCTTCAACATATCAAAACTCTGTGTTGCTCCTATAGTCCATTTAAAATCCTTTGTATCCCCTCTCATTGCATCAGTTAGAGGTGCACAAATACTACTAAAATTCTTAATAAACTTTATGTAAAAACTTGCTAGACCATGAAATGATGTTACCTCTGTAACACTCCTTGAGGTAAGCCATTCAATGATAGCTCTCACCTTCTCTAGATCCATTTTAAGATCCTCTACTGAGACAACAAATCCCATATGCACCAACTCCCTCTTCACAAAACTACATTCTTCAAATTAATCAATAGCTTCTCCTCCCTTAGCTTCTCAAAAACTCTTCAGATATGCATCAAGTGCTCCTCTAATGTCTTACTAAAAATTAGAATATCATCCAAATAAACAATAACAATTTTTCCTAAAAATTCTTTCAATACCTCATTCTTAAGCCGCATAAATGTGCTTGGTGCATTGGTTAGCCTAAAAGGCATGACTAACCACTCGTACAAGCCCTTCTTGGTTTTAAAGGTTGTATTCTATTCATATCCTTCTCTAATCCGGATCTGGTGATATCCGCTCTTCAAAGCTATCTTCGTGAAGTATTCAGCTCCACTCAAACAATCCATAATATCATCCATTCTCGACAAGGGAAATTTATACTTGATGGTGATCTTGTTGATGGCTCGGGATTCTATACACATCCTCCATTATCCATCCTTCTTCAATGCTAGTACTGCAGGTATTACACATGGACTCAAACTCTCTCGAATCAATCCCTTCTACAATAACTCTTCAACTTTTCTATTCAACTCTTCATTCTTTGAGGGATTCATTTGATGGGTTGCCTTATTTGGTAAACTGGCTCTAGGAATTAGGTCCATCTGATGACTAATCTTTCTTACTAGAGGAAAACCTTCAAGTACATTATTAGAAACAATATCTTGAAACTCATTCAACATATCTGAAACCTATACAGGTACCTCACTAGTATCTTCTTTTTATCAACTCTAGGAATCAATGCAAAGCACATATGCTTATGCCTCACACCTTCTAAGAATTTTCTTCCATCAACCAAAAAAATTCTTGCATTACTGCATACCTTTTCCTCTGCCTCTTTCAAGGGCCTCCACTTATGGCGAACTCCATCCTTTTTCAAAAAATAGGTGTTGGCATGTCCATCATGTACTGATCGCTAATCAAACTACCATGGTCTACCTAACAACATATGACAAACATCCATAGGCATAATATCATACAATACCTCATCATAGTAATTTCCAATCTTGAACTTTACCAGACATTGTTCATTTACCAAAGCTTTATGGTCCTTCTATAACCAAGCAATCCAGTATGAATTTGGATGCCTTCTTCTCTCCAACCACAACTTACTAACCATCTCTTCTAAAACAAGGTTATCAGTACTACCTCCATCAATAATAACATTGCAAACTTTACCTTCACACTTACATCTAGTGCAAAAAAATTATTTCTTTGAGTTGGTTCCTTCTCATCATTCAACAAGGCTCTTCTAGTAACAAGAACCTCTCCTCTTTCTGCATCCTTAGAATGTGAAGACTCAACATCTTCATCTACATGTGCAAATCGTGCATTACCCTCAGGTCTTCTATTTTTCCTTCCTTTATGTTGAGGACACTCATAGGCTCTATGTCCTTCTTCTCCACATTGGAAATAGGTTCCACGAAAGCCTCCTCTTCTTGGTCCTCATCCAGATCTTCCTCTTCCTCTTTGGTCTCCATTATTTTGATCACGAGGATGGTAGGTGTTATCTCCTTTCTGGTTCTGGTTGCTACTAGATCCTTCACCCTTCTTTTGATCTCCATTTTGACCTCCATATGACCATCCACTAGACTTTCCACAATGACCCCCACCTCTTTGCTTGCTTTCAAATCTTCTATTCAACTTTTCTTCTACCTTCAAAGCAAACTGATATGCATCTTCAATGGTAGACATTCTTACTAGACCCAACTCTTCTTGAATACTCGGCTTCAACCCATTTATGTAATGATAAAATTTCTCCTTATTGGCCTCAAAATGTCCTGTTATAATTAGGACATGATAGAATTCTTCTGTATACTCCCTGACATATTTTCCTACTTATTTCAACCATTGCATCTTCAACAAATCTAGCTCATAGTCCACAGGAATGAATTGTATTTTTAATTTATCCACCATCTGGTCCCATCTGGTGATTTTCTATTTTCCTCTTTGATTTCTTTCTAGTTGTACCTCTTCCCACCAAATATTCACATGACCCTTTAGCTTGGTCTTTGCAAATTTGACCCTCTCAGGATCTTCCACCTCCTCATACTCAAAGTACTCCTCCATATCATTCGTCCAATTAATCAACTCTTTTAGGTTAATATTTATAGAAAATGTAGAAACATCAATCTTTGGCCTTTTCCCAATCTTAGAGATGGCCTTAAATAATCTAACTTGCTCTAGATCTACTACATCTTGTTCTTCTCTGAACTATTCCTCATTTTCAACTTCATCTTCACTTTCATCTCCTCTTCTTGGCTCAAAACCTCGACACAACTCCTCTTGAAATGCTTGGAATTGTATTTGCAGGGCTCTAAAACCCTCTTCTAGAACAATAAAATTTCTTTCACCACCACAATTTCTTCATGCAGGCATTCTAATCACTTTTCGTAGAAACCCACAACCACAAGTCTTGGTGCAAACTACCTCACGTTCGATGATCTATTTACACACTCAAGACAACCTGCTCAGATACCACCTAATGAGGGACACACTACCCAAAACCAACACAAATCACAACAATAGATACCAACATAGAAGATGTGAGAAAGAAAAACAACTCACTTTCAATTATTTTCAGAAAATGAAATTACAGATTTAAAAATTACATGCTACAACCTCATGGGTTTGATTCACTACAAAAAAATCAACTCTAGAAACAAAATATATTATTCAGAGCCACAATCTGTACTAAGGATCCACCTTCTACAACCCCCACATATCCCTTTTTATTTTACCCAATAACCACCCTAGAATGTTGTAGAAAGAGTAACTTCCCCTTCTGTTTTGGCGCCAAAAGTCTCGCCGATTGATTTCTTGCCTAGGAAGATAATTTAATGAAATTTACTTTTTAGAGGGGCAACTTTGTGGGGCCATAACATCTTAGGAGTTAGAGAGTTATAAATCTTCTTAGAGTTCATTTTATGAAGGATAGTGTCATCTTCCCACTTCAGGTTGTCATATTTTTTAGTTTCAAAATTGAGTTGGACAAGAAGTTGAATGTTCTTACAAGCACTTCTCAAGACTATGTCCTTTGAGTGTGAGGGAGATGATACTCAGCAAGGCCCAAGCTTTGATTTGTTTATTATTCAAAATATTACCAATTTTTTCACACCTCTATTATCCTAGCTCTTAGCTGAGCAACCTTGTAGTAGGGATAGAGGCTTATTTTTCCATTGAAGAATCCATTATATACTGACTTGAAATTAAAAATCTTATTTTCCTCTTTATTATATTCCTCCTTCCTTTAATTAGACTCCTAACCATTTCCCAAGCCTTCTAGATACTCTTTAATGTAAGGAAGCTAAGGTAGTGGAACAATTTCCCACACTAATCTTGAGAAGAGGATAATGCAAAAATTTACAGATCTTTACAACAGTTACAAACACTTAAACAAAAATAAACATAAATATCATGCATACAACAACACAATGATTTATGTGGGGAAAAACCTTTCGGGAGAAAAACTTGACACTCCAAAAGCCACCCAATATATTATTCAGAAATCACAAAGATTACAATATACTTGCAAAGCAAGATTCTCATTGGAGTATCACTGACCAGAGATCCAGAGGTAACATGACCAATATCAAACTCTTAGAATACATCACAATACATAGCCATAATACAACACCCTCATAAAATAGGGTTTCCTTCTAGGGAAAGTCAAGCCAACAAAATATCTACCGTCAAATTTGAAACCTAATGATGAACGATCTAGATTTATAATAATAAAATATACATAAAATTTGGCTTGTGCATAGCCCCAAACCCCTGTTGGGGGGATGATCCCCTTGGACCCCTTGCAGGGGTACCCCCCACCCCTCATGCTTACCTATCAACAGTAAACCTTATGTAATTGCAAGGTTGAGACACATTTTTCCAACAAATCTCCCACTTTTTGAACACCTTGCAAGAGCAACAGGAGGGTGTATAAACACCATCTCTTAATTTCTAGGGGCTAAAAGGCCCATAGACTTCGAGCACCATCTGAACTTCTATGTGCTCATGCAAGATTAGTTAAAGAATCAACAACATTCATCAAATTTTCTATCTTAGCCAACTTCACCCTGCCATCTTTGACCATATCTCTAACAAAATGATACTATACATCAATGTGCTTGGTCCTGGCATGAAATGTTAGGTTCTTAGCTAGACATATCACACTTTGACTATCGTAATAAGTTGTCACTACACCTTGTTTTATTCCAATATGTAAACATAGTCTATTAATCCAAATGGCTTCTTTACAAGAATGCATAGCTCCCTTATACTCAACTTCAGTAGTGGAAAAAGCAACCACAACTTGTCTCTTACTCATCCAACTAATTGCACCACAAAATAAAGTAAATACATAACCATGAAATGTCAGGTTCTTAGCTAGACATATTGCACTCTGACTATCGCAATAAATTGTCACTACACCTTGTTTTATTCCAATATGTAAACATAGTCTCTTAAGCCAAATGGCTTCTTTACAAGCACGAGTAGCTACCATATACTCAACTTTAGTAGTGGAAAAATCAACCACAACCTGTCTCTTACTCATCCAACTAATTGTACCACCAAATAAAATAAATACATAAGCATTGGTGGATCGTCTGCTATCAACATCACTTGCCTAGTCTAAATCCACATAACCATGAATATCAATGGAAATCTCATCTTCAATCAAATTACTATGATAACACAAGGAATACTCTGAGGTACTGCACAAATATTTGAAGACTCTTTTAACTGCATCCCAATGAACTCTACCAATATTTGACATATATATGGAAAGAACTCCCACTGTTTGGGAAATGTTTGGTCTAGTACAAACCATAGAATACATAAAACTTCCAACTGTACTCTGGCAAGGAACTTTCTTTGTGTATTCCATCTTTGATGGGGATGTTGGACAATCTAAAGTAGATAAATTTGTTCTAGCTGAAAAAGGAATACACAATGGTCTACAATCCTACATATCAAACCTCTATAAAATTGATTTGACATATTTACTTGGGCCAAGCCTTATATTTTTTTTCACTCCATCTCTTCTAATTGCTATCCTAATAATGTGTTTAGTTTCACCAAGGTCTTTCATTTCAAATTTACCGACAAGTTGAGATTTCAGTTCTGAGATCATGCCTTTCTCTTTACCAATAAATAACATATCACAACATATAATGAAATAAACAGGAAATGATCACCATCAGTTTTATAATAAACACAATGATCTGATTTAGAACACTCAAATACCAAACTTAACACATACGTATCAAATTCTGAGTACCACATCCTAGGACTCTATTTTAGGCCATACAGAGATTTCTTCAATTTGTAAACCAATTTACTTTTACCTTTCACCACGTAGCACTCTAGCTGTGTCATATAAATATCCTCCTCCAAGTCACCATGAAGGAAAGCAGTTTTCACATCCATTTTCTCAACCTCTAATTCATAAGGAACATCAATAGAAAGCAAAAATCTAATGGATGCCATTTTTTTCAACAGGAGAAAATATCTCACCATAATCAACACCCCCAACTTGAGAGTAACCTTTTGCAACCAACCTTGCTTTGTACTTCTCAATACCTCTATTTGAACCAATCTTTTTCTTAAACACCCATTCGCAACCAACAGGTTTTCGTCCTTCAAACAAGTGCACAAGATCCCACGTATCATTATTTTTCAAACTTGTCATTTATTCATTGATAGCAATCTTCTAGGATTCTACATCATTCATCCGTAATGCATCTTCTACTGATCTGAGTTCATCTATGTTAGTATTCAAAGAAAAATAACATCTCCAATCAACAAGTGAATACCTTCAGGTGGTTGTCTATTCCTTGTAGTCCTACGAACAAGTTGAGTTGGAGGTTATTCCTCCTCTCCTGAAGATTCAAATCTAGATAGCTCTCCTCAACTTCTTTTCTATCCATGGGCCTTGATTCAACTTTCTTATGTGTAGAAGGAATTTGAATCACATATTCTTGTTTACTTTGCTCTGGATGCAATGTAATAGAAGAAGGCTTAGTTTCTTTGAAAATAACACTTCTATTATATATTACCTTTTGTGCAATGGGATCCAAAAACTTGTATCCTTTCACATCACAAATTTATCTGATGAAGATACATTTCATAGCATTGTTCTCCACCTTTTTTCACTTCTCCTTTGGCACATGTGCATATGCCTCACAACCAAAAACTCTCATATGTCTTAATGAAGGCTTGTGACCTGACCATGCCTCTATAGGTGTCTTATCAACAAGAGTTGATGTAGGATTCATGTTTATCAAGTAACAAGTAGTGGCAACAACTTCCGCCTAAAACATTTTCTCTAGACCAACACCACTCAACATACTCCTAGCCTTCTCCATCAGTATAATATTCATTCTTTTTGCAACTCCATTCTACAATGGAGAATTTAGAGTTATCTTTAGTTTATGAATACCACAATTTTTACATAATCTATCAAAATCATCAGAGAAAAATTCCTCACCATTTTTAGTCCTCAAGCATTTTATTTTCTTTGCAATCTACAACTCAACCATTGCTTTAAATTCTTTAAATCAACTGAAAACTTCAAATTTACTCTTTAGAAAATATATACATGTTCTTCTACTATAATAAAAAAATAAATGAAACATAATATGTGAATTTTCCAATTGAAGGAACATCTACAAGACCAAACAAATAAGAATGAACAAGATCCAATACACCACAAGATTTTTGCAAACTTGAGTAAAACTAAACGTGGTTTTATTTTTCATAAAAGCAATGCTCACATAAATCAAATTCAAGATTACAATCAGACAACCCTTCAGCAAGGTTTTTATTTTTCAAGGTCCTTAGACCCTTTTCTACAATGTGGCCAAGTCCCTAGTGCCATAACATAGTTTTCTCTATAGGTAACTTTGATTCAGAAGAAAGAGTACCCTTGGGTACTTAGAAGTCATGACCATTTACTAAAGATGAAACCCTCACCTCTTCCACAAAATTTATTTTTACATAAGTACTATTGCACTAAATAATGCATGCATCAAGCTTATACAATGTGCCATATGTAACACCTCTAACAATCACCATAGCACCTATAGCCATCTTGCATCCTGCATTAAAAAATACTACTTGCACACCTGCATCTATTAGTTTACTCACAGATAACAAATTTCATGCTAATCTAGGGCTATGCAACACACCACTAATCCTTTTTATTCTACCATCAGGAAACCTGATCCTAACTTTACTATGGCCAACAATATTTAAATAAAAATCATCACCCAAGTACACCTTACCTCCATCAAATTCTTCATATTTAGAAAACTAATCTCTATTAAAGATTATATGGAAAGATTCACCTAAGTCAATTAACCATGCATCATTACTTGCATGAGTTGCCAAAGCTATATTGAATGCATCACCATCTTCCTTCTCAAACTCAAAATAAAAATAAAATTTCTTTTTTTTTCTTCTTCTTTTTGTCTTTGTAGTCCTTATGAATATGTCCAAGCTTACCATAGTTCTAGCAAATAACTTTGGATTTTCTAGGAGATTTGGATCTCCCCTTAGACTTGGATTTATCACACTTCTCATTCTTGTTAACCTTTTCCTTAGGTATTCAACAAAAATTTAGTGCCTCCTTGGCACTAAAGGATACCTTCCTCCTCATCTCTTCATAAAGCAAAGAACCGACCACATCTTCAGTTTTCAAAATAATAGTACTCCCAATATCCATAACAAGGGAATCCCACAAATCAAGTAAAGAATAAAGAAATATCTGACATTTCTCCTCCTCATCCATTTTGACACCAACTAATGCCAATTGAGACACTAACATATTGAATGCTTCCAAGTGGTATGTAATTCATTCACCCTCTTCCATTCTCAAGGAATGCAATTTCTTCCTCAAGAAAATCTTGTTCACTAAAGATTTGGCTTGATACATGTCACAAAGTTTCTTCCATAGTTTCTATGCAGAGGTCTCTTTATGGGAAATGATTAAAATAGAGTCTACCAAGCACAATATGATTAGACCCTTGGCTTTATGGTCTATAACATCATATTGAGCAGCCAAAGTAGGATTTGCAGGCCTTGAAACATTCTCATCAACATCATCCCACAGATCTCGATCTATCAATAGATCCTCCATCTTCAACTTCCACATTTCAAAATTATTTCCAAAAAACTTATCCACCTCTATTTTCCCTGATGAACTTGCCATTTGAAAATTATTGTAACAAGATCACAAAGTATCTTCTACACAAGCTCCCACTCAAATCTGGATTAGTTCAAAAACCCAACAACACACAATTGAAATGAAAGGTGATCAGGATCTAATACCACTTGTAAGGAAGCTAAGGTAATAGAAAAAATTCTTATACTAATATTGAGAGGAGTATAACGCAAAACTTTATAAATATTCACAACAATTAAAGAAACTTAAACATAAATATCATGCATTCCACAACACAATGATTTACATGGGGAAAACACTTTCAGGAGAAAAACCCCACACTCCAAAATCTGCCCAATATAATATTTAGAAATAAAAAAGATTACAATATACTTGAAGATCAAGCTTCTTACAAGAGTATCACCAAAAATAGATCTAAAGGTAACACAATTGCTATCAGACTCTCAGAATACATCACAATACAACTGTAATACAAAAACTTCATAAAATAGGGTTGTCTTCTAGGGTAAGTCAAGCCAAAAAAAATCTACCTTAGATCTAAAACCTAATGATGAACGGTCTAGATTTACAGTAATAAAAATATACATAAAGTTTGGCTTTTAGGGGTGCTACCCCCAAGGCCCTGCTAGGGTGCATGCCCCTAGACCCCCATTGGGGGATGATCCCTATAGACCCCTCATAGAGAGGGTACCCCCCCATGCTTACCAATCAACAATAAACCTCATGTAATTGCAAGGTTGAGACATATTTTCCCAATATTGAACACATTAGAGCCAAAAGGGGATATAGAAAATTCTCCAAAATAGGAGTCTTGATGTGATGGTGCAAGCCTTTCTAGGATCTGACTTGTTTAGGGACTGTCAATTGAAAACTATTCCTCACTAGCACCTTCCAGGGCTCATTTCGATTGAATGAATTAATAATTCATTTAATAGCCAATGAAATCCCTTACAATTTCATGTTTTTCAATCCAAGCTCTCCACTATTTTTGTCTAAACAACACCATTCCCATTTCACATAACCTCTATTTTTCTTACATTTACCATCAAACCATAAGAAATTTCTAATATATTTCTTAATATCATTTACCTAATAACTATAGAAAAACCAGACTAAAGCATAGTATAAATTATAGGAAGACAAAAAGATGACAAATTTGAGCTCTACTTGCCAATGAAATGAATTTTCTAATTCCATTTAGAGATTTTTTTCAATCTTTCCTTTAATCCAATCCCACATAGCTTTAAGAGAAGGGAAAGTTGCAAAAGGAATTCCTAAATATCTAACCTGATGAGTAGGTCCACCCCATTGAAGATCAATTTTACCAAACCAATTAGGAGGTAAAGTATTCCCACTAAGCATAATGGATTTACTCATAAACAACTTTTCCCCATAATCCTTACAAAAAAACTTCAAATTTCTCATCAGGTTCTCAAATTTATTTTCCTCAAGGCTCACAAATATTGTAGTGTTGAATCTACAAACCGGGTATTCAATAACTCTTCCTTATTATGGAGAGTATGAACTTTAAATTTACCTTCAAATTTTATATCCCTTAGTAGGAAATAGAGAGCATTAGAATCAATCACAAAGAGAGTAGGGGCCAATGCATAGCTTTGCCTTATCTATATTTGGAATTGAAAAGGCTCAGAAAGGGACCCATTTATGTCCACTTGGCAACCACATCTTTGAATAAAACATTCACCATTTCACATTTTTTTGTGGAAAACCAAAGGCTTCAAGAGACATCATGACAAAAGACAATTTTGACCTATCATAGGCCTTTTCAAAATTCAGTAGAAGCATGCCAACCTCCTAATTTGTTGCTTTAGCCCATTCCATGGCCTCCCAACCAGTTATAGTGTAGAAAAATGTACTCCTTTACATTTTCACACTATGTTTGGGTCCCTTAATTAATTGGACTTAATTAAGTTTCCAATTGACTAAATTATGCATTCCTAAGCCTTATTATTCCCATTTTCTAAAAGGGAAGATGACATTAAACAAATGTTAACATTATTTTAAACACCTTGGAAATTGTGTGTCCTGGATTTGGGTCCTCTTTAAGTCCTAGGTCCCAATTTTTAATATTTTTTTGGAAACATTATAATGATTCAAATTCAAGTTTCAAATGGCAGCTTATGGAATCTATTTTTTGGGAAATTAGATGAACACCTATAAAAACAAGGTATTTTTATCAATTCAACACTAACACACTTTATGCAAGCATTCTTATAGAAAATATTATTGTCAAGAGCATTGAAGAGAAGATTTATCAAGCATCTACAACAACAAATCAAGATCATATCATCATGTCAAAGTTATGTGTGTTCATGTTATGTTTTGGAGCTAACATTGTGATGTAGGTTTCAAGCATGCAATAAAGCATTCAAGCATCAAATCAAGCAATTATTCAAGTAAATTCATGAGAGATCTATTCCTTAGAGAGATGTGTTGGACTTCAATCCTCTAAGAGCATCCATTAAGGTTTTGGTGAGTTGTTACATAGACTTGTTCATTCATCAATCCTTGTCATTTGTGATTATCTTTAATTATCAATGTTTAATTGCCAAAATGGGGTTTGACCAAGGAAAACCCCTACTCATCAAAAAAAAAAAAAATCCATCTCTTTGTATTTGTAGATTTGTAAGTGAAGAAGGATTGAAAGTTGGATCAAAAGTGCAATTTTATAAAGTTGTCGAAGTTGTCATCAAAGTTGTCAAGCCATAGAAACTCATTTGCAGAATTTATTTCCAACTTTCTGATAGTGGAATCCAAAGGAATTGGGAGTGCAGATCTGAGATCAAAGGACTGTGAAATCAGATTTTGGAACCTTGCTCAAAGACCCACTTTCCCTAGGGCGTATCTATCCCAACAGGACACTCAACAACGACTTTTGGTAATAAGTACACATCAGTTTATCCTTCTCAAATATGCCATAAAATTATAGTTTCTATTCGCATTATCCTTTAAATCTGCATTTCAAGTTTTACATTGCATAATTGAGTTTATTAGGCATTTTATTTTTATCTCCCCAAAGTGAACTTCAGTCATATTTTTCATTTTTTGTCATAAAGGAAACAATAGATCCCCTAATAGGGTTAACTCACCTTTTGGTTGAAAGTCAATCCTACCTTTGGTAGATCTCTTTTCCTAATGAAATTAGAAGATAGGCACATCATCCTTATTCATCCCCTTTTGCATTAAAACCCCATCTTGAAAACACTTATTTTTCTTTGTTTCATTTTGGTGAACTTGACATTCTTGCACTATAAGCTTTCTAATTTGGAGATCTTTCAAACCCTAGATATAGGATTTTGCATTAGTTTGCATTGCATCTCATTTAGGGTTCTCAAAATTGCATTTCATTTATGGTTTTAAAATTGTATTTTGCATTGTTTAAAACTTCAAAATTTTAAAAATTTACATACATATTATATTCATTTTACATCATAGTCTGCATATTAGCGTTTTTCATTCATTATTATGTTAAAAATTTCAAACAAAATTGCATCTAGAAAGTTGTCATTTTGCTTGTTCTTTGTCATCAAATTGCACTTGCATTTCATCATAAAAATCTGGAAATTTGTAACTGAAATCAGAGACCTTAAATATCAATTCAAAAACCTAGATTTTAACATTTTCAACCCCTATGCAAGGACCCATTCACCCTAGGGAGAATCTATCCTTATACATGTCATTTTCTAAAAATTTGGGTATTAATATGTTTCTATCTGCTTTGTATCTTTTTGTTTTCAAATCTCAATTTTAGTTTCTGGAGTTGCAATTTTATGAAATTGTTTGCATTCAAGTTAATTGGTCAAAAAAAGTACATTATTCAAACATAAAATTTGCATCCAAAAGTCATCATTTTTAGTTTCTTGCATTCAAAAATAAAAAAATTCTTGCATGTCATATATAAAAATTGTAATATATTTCTACATACTTGCATTATGCTTCCTATTTTTGGGTGTTTGCTAGATTTGTTTAGTGCTTTTTATCCACTTTGGGTGCACTTTTTGTTTGGTGAAACTTGTATGAGTATTACAACCTAGTGTCCTATTGCTAATACTTCAGTGAGATGTAGTTTGAGACTCATGGCATCCTGTGCCAATACATCTGATGTGGATATTGGGTTTTCTAACTCTTTCACCCATAGTGTTGACACTAGTCAACCAATGTTGGAATCCATACCTGAAATAACATGTCCTATGACCTCCAATCCTATTGATGTTGAAATTGTTCTTTCTCATGTTCCTCAAGAAACTTGCAAAAAATGGATAAAGCCTTAGAAAAACTTCAAAACCTTTTTAGTGTTGAATATATTGTCGGTACTATAGTTCCTATCATAGATAACATTAGATGAATGCTTGATAATGAATTAGGAATAGAAATTATGTGAATCTTGGTTCATATCATTGATAATCATATCCCTATAATGGCTAGTTGTTCTCAAACTTTTTGATATACTCAAATTCAAGGTGGAAATCAAATTCCTCCTCCTACAACTATGGCCTCTATTCCTACATACACTCATTCAACTGTTACTACAACAAGACAACCAACTAGCAATGTCAATCCAACCTTACCTATGTCCACTAGGAATCCTTTTAGCTTTGTGAACTCAAACATCATATATCCTAACCCATCACCTCTCACAAACTTGCAATTCACTTGTCCTCCTAGCACATATATGTGCCTCCACCTTATTCACCTCCATCTCAAAACACAACCAATGATTTTGTCCTTAACCAAATTTTTCAAAATGTTTCATCCCTCCAACAACAAATTTCCACATTGAACCAAAATCAAAATGGACAACTTTCACAATATGTCAAATGAAACCCATTATCATTGGAGATATTGAAAGAACAAATTCCACAAGGCATAGAGATTCCTATATTTAAGAAATATGGTGGTAAAGGAGATCCTAGAAACCATGTCTCAGCATACACAACCTTATATAGTGACTTCATTTTTTACGACAAACTCTTGGCTAAGCTTTTCCCTTGATCCTTGAAAGACATAGCCTTGGAATGGTTTTCTCTTTACCGAATAATTTAATTAGTTCATTCAATGAAATTTTATGCCTTTCTCAACCATTTCCAAGTGCATATTGGTCCCAAGATGGCCTTACCTGATTTCATGCAATGTAAACAAAACAAAGATGAAAAGGTCATTGATTTCATAATGCGATACCAATTTCTTTACTCACAAATCAACATTAAGATTCTTGATTTCGATCTTCAAATAATGTTCATTGAAAACTTGCAAACCAATATTCAAGATAAGCTTGGGATGGTGAGATTCCCTTCCTTCACTCACTTGTGTATGGATCTCCGTAACTATTGGTCGCGCCCACAAAAGGATATGAAAATCACGGAAAAAACCTATCGTGGGAATTGGACATTCCAGCAGGTGACTAATACCTCTTTGTGGTCATTCATTTACTTGTCAAACCAGGGAACGTAAACTTTAAATGGAGCGGAACAATATGTGCACTAAGAATAGGTTTCAGTCACACTCTATTGAAAAATAAATACTTGGAAAGAAATTCTACCTACGCTACAGGAAGGTAATGCAAAGTTCTCTTAACTCAATCATAATCTAACCAAAGCAGAAATCATAATAGCTAAAATTGAGAGACAAACTATAAACTAGCCTTATGCTGCAGGAACAAACACAGGGATGGATTCTTGATGCTACAGGAACAGTATAAGACTGAGCTTGTGCTGAAACTTCTAAAATGAAATCTAACTTGGATTAACAAAGGATAAACAACTACGCTCCTACAAATACTTACTAAGTGGGCCCCCTTAGCAAGCATCAACTAATTGACATAGAAGATTGTGCTTAGAACTCCATCAACTTTTATTCATAATGTGAAATCATTTACATTGATTGTTCTGCTTCAGAAAACTAACAAAAACTCTGATTCATATTATAACTCTAACTCTTACATAATCTGCTTCTCTATCTATCTATCTATTTAGCTTCTTCTCTTCTTGTTCACCTGCGCAGGAAGAACACTTATTTTTAAAATCAGGAGAACAACTAACTAACTAACTCAACAAAGAAAGACGTGGATATAAAATGCATCCCGAAATCGAGGAACAGACTTCATAGATGAGTTATCCATTCAACCCGATCCAGAGAGAATCTAGCACTCCACTCTTTCCAGATTAAATGTCATTTAAAATCCTTCCCAACGGTTTCAGTCAAAGAGTCTTTGCCAGAGCTTCCTCGAAGTCATGCAGGAAATGGAATTTTTTGCAAGGCCGAGATTGGCTGCGCTTGACTTGATCAAACTTTCTTCAACAACCTGTGAAACACAAGGTAACAGATATGAAAGAAAAGGCGCACGGAACATACACAATATCCATTCATTAATAACATATTTAAATCTATTTCATCATTCAAAAAACTACATGCGCTATACTAGTCATTTAGGAAGTCAAACAGGGTAATAAATGTAGACATGTCAACATGATAGGCTACAGGAACATGAAAGTGTATTGCTACAGGATATCCCCCAATAAAAGGTTTCAAGAGAGTTAAACAACCATAAACAACAAAAGTAAAGGTATTAAAAGTACACCATGTTATCCAAATGATGAGCATATTTTGGGCTCATCAACTATCAAAATTCGATTAGTCATCATAAAGTGAAAACTTCCTCCAATCATCCTAAAAAATCCAAATTCATGCCTCATAACAATTTCCAACCATTAAAGAAACAAAATAAAGTATTTATACAAATAAATCCACCTCAAACCAATCAACAAGTTCAAGCTCAAGTGGATCCTTTAAAAACAACAAATTCATATCAATTCAGGGAAAGGAATAAGACAATTTACTATGTTACCTGATACCCTTCATTCCATCATGTTGCAACTCATGGGTAAGAACTTAATTACCTTACCTCTTGTCAGAAACCCTAATCCTACTAAGCCTTTAACCTTGAACTATAATTTGAATGCCTTATTCCATTATCATCGACAAAGTGGACACGATACATAACTATCTATGCATCTTAAAAATATTATGCAAGACCTCATTGATTCTAATCACATCCAGATTGGTGGTGTTAATGATCAAGGAAATAAGTCTATTGCCACACCCAACCAAAATTTTCAAATATTTACCGATCCAATGCCAAATCATAACATCTCATTTGTTAAAGCTAGTGACACCAAGAATTATGTGATGAATATTGATAACATACAAAATACAACCGATGTAATAAGAGTGATAATGAATATGATATAGATGCTATGATTAGATACATTGGCATGCAACCTCGTAAGGGCCAAACCAAAATATCTCTTGACATTGCTTTCTCATAAAATGGCATAATCAAACATGCACCTGACGGTCCTCTTTACATAGCTGGAAGAATCAATGACAAACCTAATAATGGGATATTAATTGATCCTATATGTGTAGAGAATGTGATCACTAAGGAATTCTTATTTTTACATGAAATTTATCAAGAATCTTATGAACAATTGAAAGAATGGATCAAAACACAATGGTTTTACTTTCCCTATGATAGGTTTGATCACTCTCCCCTTAAAAGTTGGACCGAAACAATTAAATGTCTCATTCTCCATCATCTTGTCATCAAACCATTTATGTGTGAAGCTAGGCTATCCATGGCTACTCTCCATGGATGCCATCCCCTCGATAGTGCATAAATTATTAAAATTTCCATTTGGCAATGAAATTTTCACTGTGCATCATAGTGGTTTTAATCCTATGCCTTTTCGTGGAAATTTCTCATCGGATTTCTTTTGACACGAACCTATGGAACCTATTAAGCCTCGAGAGGACTTATTTTTCAAATCTTATCAAAATTTTAAGGCAAAGTGCACAATCGAATGATCTCTTAGCAATATCCCTCAACCCATGCTTGAGTCTCCTATCATTGATGAAACCATGATTGAACCAAAACATCTTTTGAGTAACCAAGAAAAATCCATGAAAAATCCTCCACCTATTTCCTATAAGAGACCAAGAGATAACTATACAATTCCTATTGTGCCTCCTAAGATCAAACAATTTTATAAGCCTAAAGACAAATTGGTTGACCAACCTTCCATGGTTCATTTCATTCCTCCCTTGTGAGAAGACAATAAACCTATGGTTGATTAACCCATTCCTACACAATCACAACTTGAAAACCATGCAAAAAAAAACCAAAATGCTAAAGAGCTTAGGCATAGACGTTGTGCTATTGCTTGTAAGTTAAAAAAAGAGAGAAAAAAATAAACCAAGATCAAAATTTAACACAAACAAAGCATGATGATTCTCCACCTTCACCACAACAATCGAAACATGAAACCTCTATAGACATTATCATTAGAGCTCCTGTTGTGATTAACTTAGATGATGATAATGAGATTGTTAATATTGATGAGGAAATGCATAATGAGTTGAATTTGTTATTTTCCTCTTCCATGAGATTAGATGACAACAACCATGATGATCCTCCTAACAAGAGAACAACACCATGTGTTGAACTTGGTGATTGTCCTAGTTTGGCACTTGTTATTTCCCCTTTGGCTAGTCATCCGCCTTCTATATATGATGAACAAGATTGGGATGTGAATGACTTGCTATAGGTCAGCTTGCATGTGCCATAGTACATTTATATATTATTTTCATATTTTTTGTGTGATTGAATTGTTGAACACTCGAAATACTAAGAAGGGGGGTGAATCAGTATTCCTTTAAACTAGTTAAACATAAGCCTTCCAATTATTAGAATAAATATAATTGTAATGATGAATGAAAGCATGAAGACATCCATAAAATCACATGACACATGAACACCAGTATTTTTATGTGGAAAAACCATGGTGAGGGTTAGCTCACAATATATTATATCCGGATATAAGATATTATAGAAAGTCTCACTACCAGGTGGACTCACTATCCAAGTGAATTCACTATCCATAGAGAAAAAGAAGGAACAAAGAAGGGGTGACTATACAACCTCTTTGAACTGATACAATAGCATCTATCATATGTTGGATTATAATTCCAATGAAGTACAAAATGATCTCCACACTAATCTGAATCAATACTCTGCTTTGTTCACAATCTGCTCAATTATGCATCACACACATGTAGGTGAACTACCATACATGTCATATATCTTTCAAAACTTGTATATAATCTACTATCTCTTCATCATCCAATGCTTCTCATCTCTGAAACTCACACACACACCAAAAACTTTGAAGTTAATATCCTATATATCCATATCAAGTGTAACTTTAATTAGGTTGACCTAATTAGAAGTAACAAAATTAAGCATGTTGTCTTCAAAACATTTTATCCATACTTTGTTCCTTAATTCAAAATTCAATTTACATCAAGATAGGTCAGAATGGACCTAATATAAATTCCACATAAGATGAAATTACTTGCTTTTCCTCCACAAAACATCAAACATGTTAGGTCGGCCCAAAAATAGACCTAAACACAAAACCTTCATGTGTACATGCAATTCACCATACGCGCAACCTCAAAGATCAATCTTCCTTTGAATTCTCATTCAACTGACAACTAATAGCTTGTCTTTATCATCGCAAAAAATATATATATCCATGAAGAAATGCATAATCTCCCACACTGATACGCTGTACAAAAAGTAACTATGATATACAAGGTTCATCACTATCATTCATATATTTCGGTAAACTTCACATAATGTCACAAAATCTTGAATATAGCTATACCTAATGATCTCAAAACTATATCAAGGATCACATAGTGAGAGCTCCACTTGCGGTGAAGTGCACACCCAAAAACTAACACACTGAACCATAAAACTACTAGAGGAAATACTTAGCCAATTTCTTGATAAGCCATACTTTCCAGACCAACTTGCACTGTACATATGTATTCAAAAAAAAAAAAATTCTTCTAAATTATGCTAGGATTATCATAACAATGTTGACATCAATGACAACACTGGATCAACAATATATATACACTTCATGCTCATGTTGCCAAACTGCATCATCAATGACAATCTTCCAACTTCGAACATGCATGTGCTTAATGTGATCCCTCGTATTGTGTTGCTTGGCATGTTTTTATGTTTGTGAGCCTTCTTTGTATGACCCTTATTAGTCTGTTGGTGCAAGGATACAAAGGAAGCAAAAAAAATTTGATATTCTTTTATTTGTATCTTCATTCTTTTATTTGTCGTAACCATTGTCTTTTTCATTTGTCTTGTGTTCTCCTTTTAGGGATGATAAAAAGTGTTGAGACATTTAGGTCCCTTCCATGTTGACCCAAAATAATTCAACTTTTTCTTTTCTCTTTATGTGTCATTATTCTTTTGTGCTTGTTATTCCATGAGTTATTTGGGGAATGATGAGGATTTTGAGCTCGATTATATCACTGTAGTAAAGACATACGCTGAACCTAAATCCATGGATCCCTTATGTGTTATCTTAGAATTGAATATGGGGGGAAACCTCCTTTTCATGATGTAGCTTTATTTGGAAACATATCATTGGCACATGGATTTCCAAATGAGATCTCATGTCTCTTTCATCTATTGTCTTTTATCGTATTCTACTTTAAAGTAATTGCTCACAGCATGGTGTTTAGCAATTTCTTTAAAGTGGGGGGCATTATGCCTCCTGCTAGTTTCTTGCTTGATTTCGTGACCTCTTGTTCAAAGTGTGGTCTTCTTATTTCACATGATGTGTCTTCTTTTTGGTGACATTGGGATTGATTTCCTTCAAGAGCGTGAAATTTCTTGGCATATGACATTCCTCTTAGTGGTAACGCTATGGCTTGTATTCCCTAAGGTGTGAATCTTTTATCTCTCAACTAGTCATCTCTTTATGGTGATATCCAGTGTGATGTTCCTTAAAGTGTGACCTTTCATGAACTAAGCAAAACCCCTTTGACTATCTTAAACCAAAAATTTTGGCCACTAAGCATAATACAACTTACTTGGTGGTGCTTTTGTTTCATGAGTGTCTAGCATAATGCAACTTTCTAGCCTTGTGTTTTTCATATGTGGAACCTTATCAAAGTTATTAGGCAGTATAACTTTTGGTATGCTTGATGTATGGGAGCTTGTAGGCCTAGCATGAATTTCCCATCACCACTTGTTTTGAGGGTTCACACCTTGTAAACCTAGTGTTTGTTTCTCACTTGTTTAGGCTCATAGAGTGTATATCGGACTGTACTTGTGAGCGTGTTTCTTATGGCCACCTTGCATAACAAAAAATTAATTCTTGTGGTGTCATGAGAGCATGTTTGATGGACTTGGAATAACACAACTTGCTAGTTCATATTTTTGGTTGCATTAATTTTGACATTGTATGATGTTGTATCTTGTGTCATTGTTGCATTCATAAGTCTCTTTGTGCCTTTGTTGGTTTTCCATGGGATCTTTGATATTGGGGGCTTGATCATCCTCCTTGATATTTTTAATCTCATCTTTATAATTATTGTACAATTAGCCTCTCTTGACTTATTCGTATACTTTAGTTTGAGTTTGAGTGTAGGGCTCATACTCTCACTAAAGTGGGGGCTAAATGTGGTGTAGAAAAAATTACTCCTTTACATTTTCACACTATGTTTGGGTCCCTTAATTAATTGGACTTAATTAAGCTTCTAATTTCCTAAATTATGCACTCCCAAACCTTATTATTCCCATTTTTTGAAAGGGAAACTGGCATTAAACAAATGCTAACATTATTTTAAACACCTTGGAAATTGTGTCATGTATTTAGGTCTGGCGAATGGGTTCTCCTTAAGTCCTAGTTCCTAATTTTTAATATGTTTTTGGTGACATTTTAATGATTCAAATTCAAGTTTCAAATGTTGGCTTATGGAATCTATTTTTTGGGAAATTAGACGAACACCTATAAATACAAGGTCTTTTTATCAATTCAACAATAACACACTTTATGAAAGAATCCTATAGCAAATATTATTGTCAAGAGCATTGAAGAGTAGATTTATCAAGCATCTACAATAGAAAATCAAAATCATATCATCATGTCAAAGTTATGTGTGTTCATGTTATTTTTTGGAGCTAACATTGTGATGTAGGCTTCAAGCATACAAGAAAGCATTCAAGCATCAAACCAAGAAATTATTCAAGCCAATTCATGCAAGATCCAATCCTTAGAGAGATATGTTGGAATTCAATCCTCTAAGTGCAACCATTAAGGGTTTGGTGAGTTGTGACATAGACTTGTTCATTCATCAATCCTTGTCATTTGTCATTATTTTTCATTATCAAGGTTTAATTACCAAAATGGGGTTTGGCCAAGGCAAACCCCTATTCACCAATATAAACAATTTTTCTCTGTCTTTTTGTTTGTAAATATGCAGGTGAAGAAGGATTGAAAGTTGGATCAAAAGTGCAATTTTTCAAAGTTTTCAAAGTTGTCATCAAAGTTGTCAATTCACAGAAACTCATTTGGAGAATTTATTTCAAAATTTCTGATAGTGGAATCTACAGGAATTAGGAGTGTAAATCCAAGATCATAGGATTGTGAAAGCATATTTTGGAACCCTACTTAGAGACCCATTCACCCTAGGGTGAATCTGTCTCAGTAGGACACTCAACAACCTCTTTTGGTGACAAGTAAACATCAGTTTATCCTTCTAAAATCTGCCATAAAATTATAGTATTTGTCTACATTATCCTTTAAATATGCATTTCAAGTTTTACATCACATAATTGAGTTCATTGGGCATTTTATTTTTATCTCCCCAAAGTGCACTTCAATCATATCTATCATTTTTTTGGCATAAAGGAAACAGTAGATCCCCTAATAGGGTTCACTCATCTTTTTGTTGAAATTCAATCCTACCTTTGGGGGATCTCTTTTCCTAATGAAATTAGAAGAAAGATAGGTACATCATACTTATTCATCCCCTTTTGCATTAAAATACCATCTTGAAAACACCTATTTTTCTTTGTTTCATTGGTAATAAGATTTTTTAGTATATACTACCCTTAATAAAAAATAGTCTGAGTATTGGTGACAAAGGTTGAGAGGATGTCTAGTAGCCTCACAACCAATACTTTAGCTAAAATTTTGTATAAAATATTGAGAGCGTAATGGGCCTCCATGTCCTAATTTGGGATTTATATCCTTCTTTAAGCAATAGTTTGATGATCCCCTTATTAATATTACTACCCAAAGAGCCTTTGTTGAAGGCTTCTTCATATACCTAAAGAAGATCCTCACTGATCCAATCAATGTGTGTTTTATAGATTTCAAGAGGAAGGCCATCTGCACCTAGATATTTTTCATTATTGAAGGTTTTAATGGCCTTCATTATCTCTTCTTTAGAAATATCCCTGTCTAACCAGAACCTATCTTCTTCATTGATTTTCTTAGGAATAATCTTTCTACAATGTTCTTGAGCTTTTACATAGTTAATATTGTTATCTTCAATAGTGAATAGATTCTAATAGAAGTATTGAAATTATTTCTTCACTTGAAGAAGACCATCAACCTACACATTATTTACCCAAATAGAACCAATATCTTCTGTAGTATTTTTTTATCTAGCTAAAGAAAAGTTTAGAGCCTTTATCCCCATTTTTTTGCCAATTTGTTGTAGCTCTAATTTTTAATCCTTGAATCTTATTAGTTTGCAACTTCCTTAGATTATGCTTAATTCTCACCAACTTATCATTTAATAACTCATTGAAGGGGTCAATCCATAGTTGAGCTTCGATGGAGAGAAGCTTCTCCTAAAGTTCATTTTCAGATCTTCTACCATCAAGAGTTCACTTTTATCCCAACAGCTAATATAGAGCTTTAAAACTATTAACATTAGTCTCCCATTTGTTAATGGAAGAATAATATTTTAATAGAACTTTGTTGATTTCTCGCAAGGTAAAGATGTCATTGTTACAATATTTAGGATTAAGAAAGTTAGTATTCAACTTAAAATTATTATTTTTACTAATTCCCTTCATATTTCCACCATATTGAATGTGGATTTTGACCTCAATAGGATGGTGGTCAGAAAGTGTGCAAGGATGGAATTTTACACAATCCCTTTCATCAATTTGTTTGAAACTAAAACACTCTCTATTGGAATAGAATCTATCTAATGTGTCCAAGTGAGACTATTTTTCATTTTTTTTCCAAAAGAATTCTTCATTTCCTTTCCAACCCATTTCAAACCACCAATTTTATCTTCTTTAGATTCCACCATACTAAAATCTCCCCCCACAATTCATGAAATATATTGAAGCTTGTTCAACCATTTCTAGATATCTATTCTTTCTCTATAATCATTTGGAGAATATAAGGAACATACTCCAAACTTAATACCATCATTTTCCAAGATAGTCTAAATCCCTTTGTTACATTGGGAACACCCATACTTGTGCAGTTTTTGCACACACGCCCCACTTGGGGTGGGGACCCTTTTTTTGAAGGTCTTTTGACCTTTGGTTTTATTGGACTTATCTTTTAAGGGTCTTGACATGTTGGTTTGGTTAGATTTGACCTTGCCCTGAGGTTTGAATTGACTAAAATGGAGTTTTAAGCAAAATTTGGATTTTCACCTAACTCCGGGATTTTCCAGCTCTGGCGGATTTTCCCGAGCCCTGGTTCTTTGTCCGTTTCTGGTTGGATTCTCCGAATCCGGGTTTCTGCATGACCCCAGGATTTTCTAGTTCTGGCAGATTTTCCTGGTCTGTGCCAAAATCCCGAACGTCAGATTTTCCCAGTTTCTGCATTTCCGCGAAATTTCTGTCCATTCAGATTTCCGAGTATTTTGAGATTTTCCGAAATTCCATCCTGGGCTTGGGTTTCTGGACTTGTCAGATGTGTCTTATCATTCATTAATGACCAAGGTACCTTTGCTCAGATGTGTATATGGGTGGATTTAGGGCATTTTAAACATCATTTTGACTTCATTGTTCACCTTGCTTGCTGCTCTGGCGATTAAGTGTTTTATTCAAGCTTTGAGCATTGATTTTGTGCTGCTTGCGTGTGGATTGTTGGGCGTCGGTGTCTGGATTTGGTTGCTAAGGACGTGTTTGCTTCGTGATTGCTTCTTCGACCCCGAGTTTCAACTGAATCAGTCCATGGTATGTTATCGATGGCCCCTTTTGTTTGCTTGCATGATGATTAAGTGTTTAAATGCTAAATAATTGTCATTTTAGGTCGGCCTTTGCTTGGTCACGATTTTATATTTGTAGAACTAGGGTTCGACTTTTCCCTTCATCAATTTTTATCATCCTCTTTGTGCGCGTTTTGTTTATCAATTTAGAGTTGGATGGGTTTTTCGTAGCCTTGGCTGAATAGGGCTAGTCCCTAAGTGTACCGTTTGCCACACTTTGGGACAATTAGGGTTTCGGTTCATCTTGCCCAAATTGGCCAACTTCCTGTAGGGTTGTTGCTATTTCATGATGTATATTCAACCCAGCCTGCTCGTACCTTGGAGAGATCCTTGTGTCCATTGGTTAATCACCCAAATGATGATTTTCTTTGAAATCATGAGCTTACCCAGGCTTTAATGGCGGAGGTTTGGTTATTGGAATTAGGGCATCGCCATTTCACCATGTGGACTCGTCATTTGAGAACTTTGGGAGTTTGGGATCATGTGCAACTTGAATTCTGTTGATTTGCGTCAGTTTTGAGACCATTAGAACTCAGGTAGAAAAGATTGTGTGATCATTTAATCGCCAGTTTACGGGTCTTCCTTCGCCGGGTTCCCATGGTGTCCATGGAAGTTCTGCGCACCCGAATTTTCCCGGTTTAGGCTTATTCCGCGGACTGGGGTAATTTCTGAAACATTTCTAGCTGTCCGCGAAAATCCGTCCCATCTGGATTTTTCCGGTTTTCCTGTCTGGCCTTATCCTTTTGATTTCTCGAAGATAGGACTAATGGAGTGAATGCCAATCGCTTAAATTCTTGTTGCTAACGAGTAAATTTCATGATAATCTAATGATTTTTGGGCTGTACTAACGATTTATGTGACTTATGATGACTTGGCAATAGGAAGAAAATTCATCATAGGAGAAACCTGACTCATGGGAAGACCAGGATGTGGCACCAGGGGTAACTAAGATACTAGATTCATGATTGGAGTATGGTTGGTGAGTGCCTAATTTACTGCCTGAACCTGATTAGGGTGTGCAACTGGTCCCAAAGAAGGCAATGGTCCAGTTATATGTTGCCTCAGATCTGTGCTAAGCTTAACAGCTTCTATATAAGCATCAGTTAGGGTACCTGGAGGATTGGGTCTCCATTTCAGGAAGGTTGCTGTCAGGCTATCTAGAGCTTCATAGTAGATTCCTAGGACAGTATTGTCATCCAAAACATAAGGATCTTGAATTTTGGTGTATGCGCGGTGAAACCTGTTGTTGAAACTGGATATGGGTTCATTGACCTCTCTTTTGACCCTAGTGAATTGTAAATACAATTCATTGGCACTGATGGGTATTCTAAACTTCTGTAAAAAGGCAGTTTCAAGATCATTCCAATTTAGAATTGAGCCAAAAGGGAGGTGATTGTACCAATAAAAATCCTCTTCTCCTAGTGAATAAGGGAACAACCTACAGGAAACATCCTCATGGACAATCCCTTTATCCTTGAGACAGGTTTGGAAGATCCTTATATGTTCTTTTGCAGTCCTATTTGGGTCATTAACATGAAACTTTGAGCAGAAGTGTTCAGGGTTTTTGGGCATTACATTATATGCCTGGAAGAATAAGGGAGATGGATTATTAGCTAGGAAAGCCATGGGTAAAAGTGGGGGTGGTGGTTGTGGTTGGTTAATGACAGGCTGGGGCTGTTGAACGGGAACGACCTCAGGGATGGGTATAGCCTCAACCTCATGATGTGAAGATGCGGATGATGCTGGTGAAGGGATGGGTGATGATGATTCTCCCCTTTCTCGAGTCCTTGACCTAGTGGGGAACTGTAATTCCTGTAAGTCCTCTTCTCCTGTGGTAGATCTGGTATTCCTCCTCTATCTCTCTGGAGAGATGGCATTCAAGAAACGATCCAGTGTGCTCATTCAGGCCCTCCTTCTAGCGCCAATCTGTTGATGGTGTTTTCTGCACAACAACAACTCAGACAGAATACAATATTCTATCTCTCTTGAAAGGTTATTTTCAATAATAAATCACTGAAAATCACCCCAAGGTCTCTCGGGTGTTAGGTCATAACAATGCATAAACAACTCAGATAATTATGTGAAAATGCTGGTAATCACAATCGGACCTTACTACAAGCAAACTATATCTTTCCACTTACCAGATCTTGCAATCTAATGATCTTAAATCCTAGATCTGACCAGATAATAAAGAAATAGCAAAATATAAGGGTGCAGGGATTTGATAAAATCTATACTATTCCTAGAATGAACAATGTAAGTGACATATATCTGGAATGGACCTATCTCAAATAACCAATTCTTGATCAACCCACAATGCAATCTTACAAGAACGGTGCAATCTTCTGAGGTATACAGATTTTCAAATCATAGACATTCATCTACAATCGAACTTAAGCACATTAAATGTATGGTCCAGGTTGACTTCACCAGCCTACTACAATCAGATAGTTACTGGGAGTATAGACCAGAGATAGCTACAAACATTCCAAATATGAAATCATAAACATCATTCATCAAACTAAAACTAATCTAATTCTGAACACTAAACCCTAAATCTTCAAGCAATTTTGAAAAGATAGAACAATAAGAACCATGCAAGATAAAATAACACAAGAGATTTCACCAGATAAATCACAATGCCATCTGTTGTATTAGATCACCACAATGCTGCAACAATTCAACTGTTCTGATTACAATACTTGCTTCAAGAAATTAATTAATACTTCTACTACAAAAAATGCTCTAGCTCTTTCTGCTCTTACTTATCTCTACTACTTTTCTAGCTAACCCTTTACAATGAGGCAAGAATGCCCTTTATAGCAAATCTCAAGGTATGTCGGCCCAGCCAAACATTTACAAAATAAGAAAAACCTGCCAAAACAAGTCGGCCAAGGAAGAATCAAACTAAGGCACACATTAAATGCCATTCACCATCAAGGTCGGCCTTGACACAATCCTCAATGCAGTCTGGTCCAATGCATGCCCTATGATAATAGGGAAGCACAAATCTCAAAATAGGCATTAACTGCCACTTCCCTTATCCTTTCTCTGATCCGATGACCCCTGGACCCTCAAGAACGCTCCATCCAGCTCGGTGACAGGTGGCAAAGGTAATACCCTAAGGCAACATTTAATGGAGTCAATTTCATCTTTTGACTGTTCAACAATCTTGTCCCAATCCTCCTTGATGGCCAGATATCTATCCATTACTGCAAGGTATGTAGCTGCATCATCAAGCTAGTGGCCGGTTAGAACACTCTCAGAATCTAGGGCATAAACTTCATACCACCACTCTTTCAGCTGTTCCAGACTTAGATATTTTGGAGCAATCTTTCTCCTTCCAGTCATCACCTCAAAGAAGGCAATGCATCCATCATACACTGCAGTAAGATCACCATCAATTGATTTCTTTCATTTTTGGATCTTCTTTATAGCCTTCTGTCTAATCTGCAGAGCCTCAAACCATTCCCAGGGTTCATCCAACCTGGAAGAAGGAAGAATTCCATCCGTAGCCAATTGTTCTTTACCATGTCCCATGATGACCCTAGACTTCTGCAGTAAGAGATCCATGTCCTCCTTGTCCTGAGGCAGCACATGCTCCAACAATTCTTTAGCCCTGGCCGCATCCTTTCCAACTGATAGGATTTCCTTAATGGTATCATCTCCCTTTACTTGCACATTCATTAGCCAATCTATTGCAGTTTGAGCTGAGGCCTTCATCTTTTCAATCCCGGAGATTGTTTCCTTGGGCAGAAAACTAGGAGTAGCCGAAGAAGAAGGGTGGAGAGACTGCAAGGGTTTCATCACCTCCTCCAAGCATTTCCTTAGTCTTTCATTCTCTTTCTTCAACTCATGCTTGGTCTGGGTATCCTTCCTCAACCGACCAATGATCACTGCACTGGACCCTTCATACTCCTCTATGTCCTGCTCCATGGATGTCGGCCCAAGGTTGATAGTCTGCACACTGTAGTCTTGGCTAGTGACCTCCTCCCTAGTCTTGTCTGCAGTAGGGGTGGCGATATGGATAACCCTGTTGTTTGTTTCATCTCTTTCCACCCTTGAGACCACCTTAGCTGCCTTCTTTTTCTTCCCCTTGCCAATTTTGGATAGCATCTCATCCCAATCCAAGGGAGTGTCTTCAACTACTACCTGTTTCTTTCTCGCAATCTCCTTCTTAAGCCAGTCCGGGGCTGCAGGCTCCACCCAGATTTCTTTTGTTCTTGTTTCTTTCGGCTATTCTGTCATTTTCTCTTCTTCCTCTATAGTTACTTTATCATCCTCTTTCTCAGGGAGCTGCTCACCTTGATCAATTTCTTCAAGCTCCACCTCTGGTTGCACCGGTGATGGGGTTTTAACAGGGATGTCTTCTTTCTGCTCAGGGGATCCGTTACCTCTACCATTCTCTGGAGAATCCTCATACATCACTAGAGGAGAAGTATTCCTTTCCTCTCCTTCTGCTTCGAGCTCAGCTGCCTCACCAAAGAGTGTCCCTTCCTCGAATGGCTCCGCCTCTCCGCTAGTTTCATGCTTCTCCGGAATTTTCTGTCCAAGTGCACTTGGTGGAGGAGAAGTAGCCTTGGATGATTCTGCAGTTGGTGATTTTGGCAGAGGATCTGCCTTTGGCACAGTGTCCTTCGGAGAGGGAGTCCTAGATCTCCTGATGTAAACTTTTTTCCTTTCTCCTCCTGAACTCTCCACATCCACAATAGGGGGTTCATCTTTCGAGGCAACCTGACCCTTCTTCCTTGAAGTTCTGGAGGTTCTTGTCTTCTTCGGTGGTGGAGGAGCATCCTCCTCTTCTACTTTTTCTGACCCTTCCTCATCAGAGGACTTACTAATTGTCAAAGTCTTCCATCTCCTCTTCCCTTTTGGCCTCCTCTTTGGTTCAGGCTCACTTTCCTTAGGACCTCTGATCTTTATCTTGAAAGGAGAGCTCTTTGCAGTTTTCCCTTTGGGGTCATCTTCCCCGGATTCCTCTGAAGTAGACATGGGATTGAGGTCTCCCATCAAATTGAAGGTACAGGCTACCTTCTCGTTCTCTAACTCCCAAATCTTATGCTTCAACCAAGAGGAGGTGAATTTCGTAACCGGGGCCATTAGGTCTTCTAACTCTGTGACCTCATCCTCATTCCAGCTAATGTCTCCGATCGACTTGTCTTTCACAACTTCATAGGCATGATCCTGTACTAGATTTTCATCATCTTCTAGTTGGTCTGGGATCAACTTAACATTGTACTGTCTGATTGCATTGACAGGGGGTCTGGAATACCTCTTTTTCCTTGCTTCAAAATCATCCTTGATGTTGGCCCAACAGTCCTCTAGGTCACTTTTATGCTGGTACTCCCTAGTGGCCTTCTTCTGTGCCTCTCCTGTGATATCGAAGTTCATCCTCTTGGAATGGAAGTAGAAACCATATGCTGCCAACTCCTCCCCTACAATATGTGCTGACTGGATGGAAGGACACACTTCTGCCACACCAATCCCAAGAGGAAAATCTCCACCGTAGCCTATCTTATGCTTTTCTTTCTTCACAATGGCATCAAACTCACCAATCTGCCTCACAACCTCCAACAAAACAATGTGATCAGTAGGATACCGAGGTAACCTATATGGAGCGACCGGGAATCCATCAATTCTAAGGTAGGTGAAGGTGGGAAATTGGATGAACCAGGCGCCATAATTCTTTATCAGCCCTTTGGCTCCATCTAATAATCTCATATGCTCAGCATTCTGGAGCATCCTAGTGATATGCATTGTGAATGTATCATTGGCTCTCCGGTAGTCCTTGTGTCGTAGATGCAACTCCGGGTAGATCTCATAAATTATGTCCTGTCCAAATGTCCCTCGAGGATTCAGACCCCTGTATGGGTAGAATCTAGCTAATACATACATCACATACGAGGACATGGTGAATTTCTTAGTCTCTAGGATGTTCCTTAACTGTTTGTCAATCTTAGAACTAATAAGTCCTGCCCAATGGTAATTGGTGCCCTGTTCAATCTTGCTAATCACATGCACCATCCAGCTTTCTAATACCCCGGTGATCTTCAAACCAGCTACCCTGCTCAGAAATGTTATAGCATCATAGATATCTGACCTGAATTTAACCCTGTGCAGTTGCTTGGGCAGTTTAGAGTGATGGGATTTTGGTTTCTCTAACCATGAGTTGATCATCTGTTGAGCTTTGGCTGGCTCACTCTCATAGTATGTTTTAGCCATGTCTATGTTCAGAGCACACACAGAAGACAAGTCTGGCATGTCAAAGGCCTGGGAAATGGAAATAGGACTGAAGTTAGCCAAAACTCTCCCCTCAGTGCTAACCACCCTTCGTGTATCAAAATCGTACTGCCAAGCACATTCCCGAATCAGCTCATAATGTTGAATTGCCAGAGGAAACCCAGCCACATGCACTAGCCCGGACTTCATCATTCCATTCCTTAGGGTGGACAGATCCTTTTGAGCCGTCCTCTGCTTAAATTCTTCATATCTCCAGGCCCCAACATTGGTATCAGATACCTCGGCCCATACAGAAGACACCCTACTCTTAGGAAGCTGACTCTTCATATCCAATCTTAGTCTCTCTGCCTCAAAAATGGAGGACCCCTCCGTGCCACCCTTAGATTTTTTGACAGCAGCCTTGCTTGATTCGGCCTGTACTCACAAAAGACATCATTAGTATTCAATTATTATACATATTCCAACCCAAAGATTGGCCTAAAATCATATAAAGTAATCAAAATCCACCACAAACTTCTAATCTTTGAGAATCCAGAGAAATGAAGCAGTCCGGGAAAATCATGTAAATCGGGAAAATCCAGTCGGGGCAGAATTTTGGAGAAATCCGACCCAGACGGATTCCTGTTGCCAAGTCATCATAAGTCACATAAATCATTCGTACAGCCCAAAAATCATTAGATTATCATGAAATTTACTCGTTAGCAACAAGAATTTAAGCGATTGGCATTCACTCCATTAGTCCTATCTTCGAAAAATCAAAAGGATAAGGCCAGACAGGAAAACTGGAAAAATCCGGATGGGACGGATTTTCACGGACAGCTAGAAATGTTTCAGAAATTACCCCAGTCCGCGGAATAAGCCTAAACCGGGAAAATCCAGGTGCGCAGAACTTCCGCGGACACCACGGGAACCCGACGAAGGAAGACCCGTAAACTGGCGATTAAATGATCACGCAATCTTTTCTACCTGAGTTCTAATGGTCTCAAAACTGACGCAAATCAACAAAATTCAAGTTGCACATGATCCCAAACTCCCATAGTTCTCAAATGACGAGTCCACATGGTGAAATGGCGATGCCTTAATTCCAATAACCAGACCTGCGCCATTAAAGCCCGGGCAAGCTCATGATTTCAAAGAAAATTATCATTTGGGTGATTAACCAATGGACACAAGGATCTCTCCAAGGTACAAGCAGGCTGGGTCAAATATACATCATGAAATAGCAACAACCCTACAGGAAGTTGGCCAATTTGGGCAAGATGAATCGAAACCCTAATCGTCCCAGAGTGCGGCGAATGGCACACTTAGGGACTAGCCCTATTCAGCCAAGGCTACAAAAAACCCATCCAACTCTAAATTGATAAACAAAACGTGCACAAAGAGGATGATAAAAATTGATGAAGGGAAAAGTCGAACCCTAGCTCTACAAATATAAAATCGTGACCAAGCAAAGGCCGACCTGAAATGACAATTATTCAGCATTTAAACACTCAATCATCATGCAAGCAAACAAAAGGGGCCATCGATAACATACCATGGACTGATTCAGTTGAAACTCGGGGTTGAAGAATCAATCACGAAGCAAACACGTCCTTAGCAACCAAATCCAGACACTGATGCCCAACAATCCACACGCAAGCAACATAGGATCAATGCTCAAAGCTCGAATAAAACACTTAATCGCCAGAGCAGCAAGCAAGGTGAACAATGAAGTCAGAATGATGTTTAAAATGCCCTAAATCTGCCCATATACGCGTCTGAGCAAAGGTACCTTGGTCATTAATGAACGACAAGACGCGTCTGACAAGTCCGGAAACCTGAGCCCAGGATGGAATTTTGGAAAATCTCAAAATACGCAGAAATCTGGATGGACAGAAATTTCGCAGAAATGTAGAAACCGGGAAAATCCGACGTTCAGGATTTTGGCGCAAACCGGGAAAATCCGCCAGAACCGGAAAATCCCGGGGTCATGTAGAAACCCGGATTCAGAGAATCCAGCCAGAAACGGACAAAGAACCAGGGCCCGGGAAAATCTTCCGGAGCTGGAAAATCCCAGAGTTAGGTGAAAACTCGGATTTTGCTTAAAACTCCATTTTAGTCAATTCAAACCTCAGGGCAAGGTCAAAGCTAACCAGACCAACATGTCAAGACCCTTAAAAGATAAGTCCAATAAAACCAAAGGTCAAAAGACCTTCAAAAAAAGGGTCCCCACCCCAAGTGGGGCGTGTGTGCAAAAACAGCACAACAATACTCTTTCACATAATTTTCCCATTTATTGTTGAGTAGAATGGTGGTTCCTCCATTCCATTTATCATGAGTACTTCAAAATTGGATAGCATATTCTCATATGAACTTTAGGTTAGTTTCAAGCACAAAACCAAATTCCTTTACTTCTTGAAGTAAAATCAAATCCAAAGTCTTGAATTGGTTAAAAAAATTCTTGATGATATATTTTCTATCAAGGGACTCAAGTGCCTTGACATTATAGCTAATTTAGTTTTGATTCATCATTATTATGGGTATATTGAGAACCTTTAGGATTTATATATAATCTATCAAAAAAAATGGGGATTTTTCATCCTTTCACTTTTTCTTAGATTTTGGTTCACATTCTTCTTTGCTAACTTGTTTTCACTTTTTTCTAATCCTTGGTTTTGGAGTGACCATATTCCAATATTTTTTTATGTTCTTCATCACTTGAGAACAATGGATTGTCCATAGTTATGCTTTTAGACTTACCCTCAAAAACATTAGTATTCAAAAAAAAATTAATTCCCTCATTTGGCTCTAATGGGATTTTCAGACACTAGGTCTCAATCAATAAAATCTTCAACATTTTTATCTCTTGCCTCTATGATTTTCCTTTTTATTTCCTCTAATACTAGCTCATAAGCATTTTATCATGCCCAAATTTCAGCACAATATTGTTAGAGGAGTCGGATATTTTAAGATTGGTAATGTTACCACCCTCAAAGCATTTAGGGTTTGTTGAGCTAATATTAGAAAATGACTTATATGACATTTTATTGGCTATAGGAGGCTCCCTGCTAGGAGGGCTAGCATTAGGCTCATTAGTCTTTCTTTAGAACTCTAGGTTAAAATTTTTATTAGGTTTCTTTAATTTATGGCAATATTTCTTCTAATGCTCTTCAATTTTCAATAGGAAAAAAGCATTGAGCCCTCCCAAAATCTCAATTTTACAAATAATGGCTCAACCACCTAGATTAACACCAATTTTCTTAGAGATATCCACTCCAGGTTTGAGAGAAACTAGAGCTCTATCATCCAAGTGTGGAGATTAGCTCATGTTTCCTCAACTTGGAGCACTTTCCCCAATAGGACAACAAAAGAAAGATGAAAGACCATAACTAGGGAGGGATATTTTTAATTATAACCCATATGAGCACAAAATAAGCCATAATCTCATCATTTAGGGCTTCTGGTGACCAAGAAACCATTCTAAAAAAACATTCCAAAATTATTTACTTAGAGCTCTCTTTTGCATAGAGTGATTTTTAAAAATATCACAAGTAATCCCTTTTAAACCATTATAAAAAAAGAGATATGTAGGCCCAAATTTATACCCCACACATTTAGAATCCACTCATCAAATATTTTATTGGTAGGGAGGCTATCTTTGTCAACTGCCAAAAAGAAAGCAACAATATTCTTCAACCTAGTTTCCTCTTTAGAAATTGTTGCAACCATATCACTATTTGGCTCAATGAAGAGTGTTTCAAGGGAGGAGACAAAATAACTTATTCTCCTTTGGCATGTTGACCTCTTGCAAGTCCTCCATTATCCAAATCCAATACTTCAAAACATGCCTTGATTGGAATTTTCTTGGGCTCGTCTCCAGCAAGAACATTCTTGAAATTTTTTTTTATCTTTTTCACTTCCCACTTGTCCATTAATTTCATCCTCCGTCAATAAATATGCTTCCTTTCCTTGGATAACATCACATCCCCTTCACAATAACTCTTGATACAATCCAACACCCACAACTAGTGGGAGGGAAAATAATATATTCAAAATACCTAACAAAAAAGAACAAAACAAAGAAGAAATAAAGAAAGAAAAACAAGAACCAAACACCCTAAATGTCAATACACAAAATGGAAATTAGGACCACCAAGCTAGAGGTAGCAAAGGGAACGAAGAGAAAATACGAGGGATCAGAGTGAGATCAGCAAAAGATAAAAAAAAATGGACTTTTCATATTCCTCCAAGATCTTAGAGCTCGACCTCCAATCTTTTTTCTTTCTATATACTATTCAAATTGTTATTTGAATCTCTTTTTATCTCTATCTAAGATGATTAATTCAACATATACTCCAATTAATTTTTTATATTTATATATTCTTTTTTCAAATGGTATGGTTGTATCAACATCATGAAACATAGGATCTTTCTCATGATCAATTTTATGGGAGGATATGGGGGAGTTAGGATGCAAACTCAATGTTGTCATTCTTACATTTGGAGGATCATACATTCTTATGTTTTGAGCATTCATAGAAAGGGAGACATTTCTATTTCATCCACTCATATTTGTTTCATTTCTAGGCATACCATAGTGATGCCTACTATTTCTTCTATTTCTTCTAATTATTTCATCACTTGAATCATCTGAAGCATATGGGAATTGATCTTTCAAATCAAGCATGCTATAGTTACCAAAAGTATTATCTTCATTATTTGAAGGAAGAGGTCTAATAAACATACCTTTATTTTTAACTTTCTATGTAGCATTCTACGTTCCACCTTGTATTGTCATATCTTTAGGTTCTTGGGGATCCCTCGAGTGACCTCTCCTTTCTAATTTGTATTTCTTTGATTTTCTTAGTGGTTCTATATTTTATGTTGAATAGAGTCACCACTCTTCACTCTAAAAGAGACAACCTTCTTTTATTCAACAAATATCTTCAAAGATCAACCAATAATTGATAGCTTCTTCAATAAATATCTTACTATATTTTTCAAGATAGGAACCAAGAAATTGCATCCCTAGCAATGACACCATTTAATTGGGTCCTAAAATTGTTGTTTACACTTCTAGAGGGAGAAATCCACTTCAAGGCCAAGGATATGTCATTCTTGAAGGAAGATAGATTGAATCATCAATAAAATGTGAGTGATGCTAGTCCAATTATTGAAAATGGATGATTTTTCCTTTACTTTGATTTTGGTTGGACCTAGGAGGGTGTTCCTATAGGTAACCTTTAAATTTTTTGAATGTAATTGATGATAGGAAAACCAAATCAACTACAATAGCATCCAATATTCATGTTGTCCCAAAAAAAAATACTATACTAAGGACTAACCTACTATACATATAACCTCTATTAAAATAATGAATATATGTGGGGCATGATTCTCTAAGATGAAGAACTACTATGTTTAACTTTAAACATTCTCCCTAGATATAGTATTAAATCATGAAATGCATATAAACTAACTCCTACTCTTAAACTAATAGTTGAGGATATTGTTCATTTTAAGTGCATGGAGGGTCAAAAACTTCTAGGATTGATGCCTTGCGATGGGCTACAAAGTCACATTCATATATAAGATATAACACATGGAAATGACAAAAGAAATGATATCAACAATTGAACATACTTAATAATTCCTTTCCAAACTCTAGAAACCCATATGAAAAAATAAAAATACCATTAAAAATCATATATGCAATGCATTAAAGTGTTGGGATACTTATAAAATTTATATTACATTCACACCAACAAATGGGGTGAGAGAAAACCCTAAGTAAGAAGAACCTATCACTCTTTGTCATTAGGAAGTTTCTCTAAAATATCTACAAGTAGCCAAGGAGACAATCAATTACAAACATCTATTGCATAATAGCTATTTCTTAATGATTTATAAAATGATTACTCTAATGATGAATAGACATGAAAGGTTTGTGTTGAAGTTGAGAAAGCCAACTTCACAGACCCCGAAGATCACCTGCATGCAAATAACCTATCACAAAAAGAAGAGATGGAGACAAACAAGCAAGGGTGCTCTGAAAGCTGAAAAATGTATTCATCTGAGAGAGATAAATTACAATGATGAATCCTTATAAAAGGATATTGTGCAACCCTAAAAGAAACCCTAATAGGTAGACATTTAATAATTAATATAATTACTAAATGTCACAAACTGCAAACTAAAGTGAAATCTTAAGAGAGGAATAAAGGTAATTTAATCAACATGATTAAATTAAAACCTTTACTCTAACAGTTTGGAACCCTAGAAGTTGCTCAATGTTGTAGTTGCATGGAAATGGAGAAATAATTGATTGTTTGAAAATCAAATGAACTAATATTTAGAACATTTAGCTTGGTCATTGAATCCTTGCAATAATTAAACCAAGAATCAGATGTCATTAATGTCATGTGTGGAATAAGTTGAAATCCAATGATATTTACAAAAATGATGGCCTAGAGATGGCACAAGATTAACCATTGTATTCATGGTAGAATGAATTTCTTCATCATCCATCATTGATTTCAATTTTGAATTCATGCCCTTGGGATAAGTATGAGTTTCTAGGCAGCAAAGACCAGTTTGGTAGTTGTAGGATTCAAATCAAGAATTAATGGAATCTTGGGAAGTGTAGGGGAGTGGGTGAAGTGAACATAAATTAAACATGGTGAATTGAAGTGCAGAGGGATGAGGATAAGGAAGATGTGATATTTCAGGTTAAGACTAGATATTGGAACTACATGGATAAATGGAAGACTTGAAGTCCAAGGAAACTCTACAAAAAGGGAGAAGGAGAGCAGTGGAAGCACATGGGGAATTTGGGAAAAATAAAGTAGGAATGGACACCAAGACTGTATATCCAATTAGAAGGAAGAGTATTTAGAAGTCAAGTATAATTTTACACAAGCAACAATAGACAATTGGGTAAGTTGAGGAAGTTTGGGTGTGGAATTTGATACTAGAATAGAGGTCCAGATGTTTGGATGCAAGAGGAAAGCCTGCAAAAGGGAAGTGGAGGAAAATATGGGGAAAAATGCATAAATAGGATGGAGAAAGTAGATGAAATGGATGGGGGGAAATATTCAAATCCACTCTAGAATTACGCAAACAATGGTAGAAGATTTTGGGGGAGGATAGGAGGTTTGGATAGTAGGACTGGGGAGGGACGCCTACACTACAATTAGGATTCTAAAAAAGAGGGATAGATGAAAGTGAGAAGAATGAATGGTGTGAAGGAAATTGCAAGGAATCCATGTGGGAGTGGAGGTCAACATTAGTTATTGAAAATTTAGTACAAATGTATCATAGTGCAAGGAAAGTTTGCAACTTAGCAAGGATGGTAGAAAATGATGAAAACGCTCCCAAGCTTAGAATTTTCCTAGGACTTATAACTTTCAACACATGGTAGAAACATGGGGGATGAAGGAGAACACTCTAGGAAAAATTGAAGATCTCTTTGATCAGTTATCTATTATGGGTAAAATGAGACCTAAGTGTACAAAGAAGTTGGGACTCAAGCAGATTTTATCATTTTCAAATTAAGTCCCCAACACATAATATGGAAACATATAGAGAATATGTGAATCATGGTTCTAAAGAGATTAATTGAGCTATTGAAGCTTGTATGCAAGGAACCCCCAAGGTTGTAGTGTTGTATGTAAAATTGTTGAGGCTAATGATTTGTGACTATGTGAGAAGGAATCTTAGCACTGTGCTAGATCGCAATGGGATGTGTAAGGGATGTAATGCATGCACTATTTTCTTATCAAGCAATGTGCAAGGTTGTACTCAAACCAAATGATAAACCTATATGTTGAACACTCAGAATATTGAGAGCGAGGGCGAATCAATATTCTATTAAACCATTCAAACATAATCCATCCAATTACCAAAGCACATTCACCTGATATAAGAAAAGAAAGCATGAAACATCCACAACATCACATAACACTTGAACACCAAGATTTTTATGTGAAAAACCCAAAATGCGAAAAACCACGATGAGTGTTAGCTCACAATATATTATATTCGGATATAGTATATTACAAAAATGATCGTTGTAGGTGGACTCACTGTCCAGTGGACTCACTATCCAAAGTGAATAAGATAGAAGATAGAAGGGATGGCTTATAGCCTATTGAGCTATTACAATTGCATCTACAGTATGTTGGATTATAGTTCCAATGAAGTACAAGATTAATCTTTTCACTAATCTAGATCAATGCTCTGCTCTGTTGTGAGTTCACACACTTCTGATCAAATTCGTATCACACACATGTAGGTGGAACAACATACATGTCATCAATCACTCATCACATGCTCAACATCCCAAAACACCGAAAACAATCTCCTATATATATTTACATCAAGTGTAACATCAATTAGATCGTCCTAATTGGATGTAACACACAAAATTGAACTTGTCATCCTTAAAACATTTCATCTACATCTTGCACTTTAATTCAAAATTCAAATCTCCTCAAGATAGGTTGGGATGGACCCAATATAGGTCCTACATAAGATTGCAACTGTAGTGTAGGAAAAAGTGTCCCTTTTTCACACTTAATTTGGAAATAATTAATAATAAAATGAGCTTAATGCTACCTTAATTTAGTGTTGTAATATGTTTTCATAGTCACATTAAGTTTAGGGCCCATTTAATTAAATGGACTTAATTGTGCCTTATTTTTTATGTTTTAAGGTGTACCTTTACACTTTCACATTAATCTAGGGATTTATTGATTAATCAAGGTTAATTTTCCTTAATTGGCCCCTTTAATTCAAATCTAATCTTAATTAATTACAATTTATGAGGGATAAAACCCAACATTCATAAATTCCATTACACAACACTTAATCTTCCTCATTTTTCAAGCCCGTAGATATGCCTCACACAAATGTTATGTCTACTATGGCTCCCTCCACCCCTACCCCTTCTTTTGCTTCTAATGAGAGGATTCCACACCCTCCTCTTAAGTGCAAATCGAAACATGTCCTCACTCTGAAGGACATTCATAAGAAGTCTTCTTCTTCATTATCTTGTTCTAGTCTGGTTTATTTCATTTTTATGATGAAATTTTTTCCTACTTCCCAGAGTTTGTCACTACCCCTCTTCTAGAGGACGACAATGACTCTCTAGTTTCTGACCTTCCTCCTTTTTAGTCATTGCACTTCACTCTGAAGAAGTGCATGTTTGACTTGTTGGAGGACATTTCGACTTTGCTAGATCAATGGCATTAATCTCGTAGGATCTTTTTGATGGCGACGTTGAGGCGGCCTCCTCTTTAGCTCTTACTGCAGGTGAGTTGGTCGGTACTGCCCTTTCTATCCTCCCTCTCCAAGCTCATTTTCCCTCCCCTTATAATGATCTATATTGGTTGCAGGATGACTTATTAGAGGTGATGGACTAGACCAGTACCTCCTCTTATCTTTAGATTAGATTTTTTTGTGTGTGTGTTTGTGTTCCCCCGTAATTTTTTGTTTATGTTTGTGCTCTCTCCTAGAGGACCCTCAATACCCTTGTAGGTATTTGGGTACAAGATAAAAAAAATGAAAACTTCTTTATCTTTCATCATTCTTCTATTTGTCATAAAATTTGGTTTTCACACCGGGGATGATGCAAAGTGTCGGGGCATTTAAGCCTCTTCCATGTTGACCCAGATTTTTATTTGTATTCATATGTTGTTCTTCTCATTCCAATCTATTTTTGGGGTGATGATAGTTCATATAATTTACACTACATATACATTTATGATTCGTTCTGACCCCGAATAATTGGATCCCCCTATGCTCTTGATCTCTTTTTATTCCTTCTATTTTTCTTGATGTTGTGGATTCTATGTGTTATCCCTAGTGTGATAACATTCCATGAATTCATATCGTTATGTATGTCATGACACAACATCTCTCTTTCTTTCTTCTCCTTAGAATGACTTGTGCTCCTTTGTGTAGCACAAATCATTCTAAGGGGGATATTATATCAGATTATTTTTATTTCTTAGAAGTATGTCTTAAAAATATTGATGTTGTATGATCTCATCGTCTAGCTTGGGGGAAACCTAACTAGACTTACCTTTTATCTTCATCTCGTCATCTAGCTTGGGGGGAACCTAACTAGACTTGTCTTTTTCTTTGACTGTCCTACAACGCAGTTTGCAGCAGCCACAGGCCTATCAGCTTGTAATATGGTCTCTAGCATAACACAACTTGTTAGTCATACCTATCAGCATCATCTTATATTTGATCAGATTTGTCATGTCTATTTTTCACTTTTTCGCCCGACATGTTTGTCTGCAAGCTAACATGTTTATAGTGAAATTGTAGCCAACTTTGAAAGATAGAAGACCAATGTCCTCTTTATGTCTTGGCCCAAATTTTCAATCGCATATATTGGATCGAAGACCTACATCCTCTTCATTCTGAGTATTTTCTCTTCAACCTATTTCTCTCTACTTTAGCTCACATTTGTTAGAATACATATGCTCGCCAAAGCAGGGGAAAAATGTAATGCCAAAAATTGCATCCTATGTAATTTCACATTCCATAAACCTCCCCTTTAGATTAATTAAATTTGATAGTGCAATATCCCCCTTACCTAACCTTAATTTTGTCCCTAACCCATTTGTTTTTGGGTGTTAAGGTTAATTTTTGTCATGAACAACCGCGCAATGCATAGACGTCTATGTGCCATGCAAACATCCCAAAAAAATTCTTGACTATGTAGTTGTTTGGACGTTACACTTCCCACCTACCCGTGAAGTGTAACGCATTTCCAGCTTGCAACTGCATCGAAATGACTCTTTGCATGCCTATACTTCTTCTAACTCCTCATTTTTGGTCATTCATTCAATCTATCTTTATTATTCTCTCATTCTTCTTCATTCTTTCACTCTCATTCTCTCATTCTCAATCTTTTGCACTCTCTTTACCATCTTTGCATTATTTCTCTCTACACCAAGGCTTCCACACCATTTTAATATCTTGTACAATCTTAGGCATTGCATGCTCTTCCTTTTGACATCTCTCACTTGCTAAAGGCAGGTTAATGATACTTATTGTATTATCATTTTACTTTGGTAGCACATTATTCTAACACGTCTATTTACTTCTTTATCTTGTTTATTATTTTTCTCTACCTCTATCTATCTAGCTGTTTGTGGAGGTGAGAACCCTACATGAGGTTTTGACTAAGGTAAGCCCCTAAAATAGCCCCAACCATTTTCTTGTTTCTATATGTGCAGGTGTTGAATTTGTAGCTTTGTCGAAGGCTTCATTTGTGGACCTCTTGTGAGTGTCTCCTCTCTTCTCCATCCTATCATTTCCTTTTCATTTCATTTAGTTTATGGTCATTCTCGTTATTCTATTCATTTTTGTTATTTTGTTATATTAGTGCATTTTTTATATTTTAGTCATCGAATAGTTAGTAGGTTCTCTGTAGTTTTATGTGATAAACTTGGTTTTCATTCGTACAAGACTACAACACGTTGCAGGAACATTTGTGTGTCACGTTGTCGTCCTTGGATGAGAGCTTGCTAGTTTGTCTAGAGAACCTCTACAACCTACTCTTTTTATTTTTGAAACTCTCTTATTTATAGTTTGCATAAAATATAAGCAAACTCCTTTGTCTTCTCATCTCGTCACCTAAGTTTCAAGATCCCTAAGGTAGTCGAGGAACATTTTCCCTTTGAGATCACGTCATTTTGAGGTGTCAAATTTTCTCCTCCACATGATGTAACATTAAAGGTTACCAAAGGATACTGTAAATGATCCAAAGTCTTCAACCTACATGGATGTGCCCCCAAGGAGAAGACCTATAAAATAACCAACATATCTTGTACAAACAAGAACATTATGCAAAAAAAAATCACCATAAACATGTTAGTTGCCAACATACATGTTAGGAAAAAAATGATATAAGGATTTAAACAAGCACATAAAAAAACATGATACAAAAGATTTTGATAAATGATTTTTGATAATTGATAAGTATGGCTAGCAAGTTGTGTTATGTTGGAGACCATACAATGATTTTTATTGGATCATGGTTGTTGCAAACTATGTTACAAAACAACCATGGACAAGAATGGTTTTTTTATTTTAAATGAAAATATACATGTTGTGATAGCCCCCCCTTAAAATAATTGCATGACTCAAAGAATGAAAATTATTTTAAGGAGAGAGAAAATAAGATATGAGGATGCTAGCAAGAACAGTATCAAGAAGGATGTTGTAGCATGAAACACATAGCATGTGCTCATGAAATGGTATCATACTTGGAGAGGGATGCCACATAGAAACATGAAAGGATCCAAAGGCCCGAGGTCAACATGATTCTATAATAATAATAACGTGTAAATATATAACTTATGAATGGGCATCATTCCCTAGATACGGTGGAACAACAAGTACAAAGAAAGAATGTGCACATGAAAACAAAGAAAATCTAAAATTTTGGGTCAACATGGAAGAGACCTAAATGTCTCAACACTTTACATCATCCCCAAAAGCAAGAAAATCAATATATGAAAAATAAAAGAATGATGATACAAATAGAATAATTTACAACGCTTCATCTCTCATGTATCCATTTACCTACAAGGGTATCATGGGTCCTCCAAGTAATATTAACAAACATATATAAGCAAGCACAAGAGAAGCACAAACAAAATATACATTCAAATCATCTAAAATCTAAAGATAAGTAGAGTACCGCTTTAAAGTATTCACCCCAACAGATCATCGATCTCCCAATCTTGATCATAGGGAGAGGGGGATTGAGCATGTGAAAGAAATATCATTAAAGCGGTGCTAGGTGTTTCACCCGCAATAAGAGCCAAGGAACTAGATGCAAGCAAGCACAACATCATCCCGAACATTCTTTGAGGTGAACGTCAACGATTTTGTGAAAATCATAGATTATGTTGGAATATCTTCGATGGACTCAAATATAGTATCCCATTGAGGAGAAGCTAGTGAGTCACTATCAAAATAAATGGAAGGGGGACTATCACGGCTACTCTCAAGAATAGGAGTAGTGATAGGCACAACAAAAGTATACACCTCTTCTAAGAAAAAGACTGATGAAGAGGGGTTTGCATGAGACAGAGATGGTGTATTTGGCTTTTGTTTGCAATAAAGCAGAGTTAGATAATGTTTTGGTTTGCGCTTGGGAGGTGGGCAGGGGATATTGATATCAATGGAGGTCGGGTGGAGGACATCTAAAAAGACTTTATGACGAGTGCACTCAAATGGAACTAAGTTGGAGAGTGTAGCAGTGGAAATTAGAGATGTGTTTAACATGTACATCGGCTCAAAAAATGGTGTAACATTTGGAAGGCTCGGAATGAGAGGTGGTTCCATTGAAGAAGCCAAGAACACTTGCACCCCCTTCAAGGGAGGTTCATCAGGATCCTCAGAAGGAACAGGAGGTGGTGCAAAAAAAACCACTACTAATGGTGGAGATCGAGGAGAAGAAGGCATCACCAAATCTGGAGTTGCTCGCATCGAAGAAGGGTGCTCGAAATTAAGAATTTGTGTAGCAGTCTCCTCAGAGGAAAATTCACGTCGGCGACGCTTATGCTCAGCGTAAGTTGACTACGATGGTGGTTATGTCCATGCACAATTGTCAGAGGGGGATCACTCTGGTTCGATTGTGAGGTTGTCTTCATTTCTGGAACAGAAGGAACAACATTCTCAGTCGGTGAAGAGAGAGAGAGAGAGAGGGATTTCGGCTACCCATTATGTAGTATGAGTCATTGGTGTCTTTCCTCTTTCTGACACAGGGGCAATTGAATAGACAAAGGGAGCCACTAGGGGATGAGGTACAAGCAGTGTATGGTAAGATTGTTTTTTCCAGTGGGTTGTTGTCCTTTCGCTATCAGTGGGATAGGTCGAGGAATAGTGGGAGCCATGGGAGGATAGAATATCCAAAAGGAAGATTTACCCAACATGGGTGCCTTTCATTGATTGTTATTTCTGATATTTGGGGGAGCAAGAGGCACCATCAAAGATTGGGAAACCTTAGGGGGAACGAGAGGCCAACTTGATGGAGCATGATTATCCTTAGCCACCAAGGAGGTAGGCGTGGGGATAGAAATGTGTTGCTACAATAGAGTGACCAAAGGGGATTCAACCACAAAAGGTGATGAAGATGGAATAGCAAAAGAGGACATCGAACGACCCGTCTTAAATTTAAAGTATGATTTAAATAATAAGTCACCAAGAGGTTGGGGTTCACCCCGCAGTGCAATGGCAGTTGCAACACCATGTTGATACAGTGGACATGCTTTCGAGTCTCACCGTGAATGAAAGGCTAAGAACGGTCAGGAAGGTTGCGAGAAGGATAGGCAGGCCAAGGATCTTAGGTGGGACCGATGACAGTAGATGCCCAAGCAGCGGAGGTAGCGTGAGGTGTACGGCCGGAAGGGAGGACGTGGCAGAGCCAGCAAACAAAGGAAGTGTTGGAGGAGACAAGGAAGCGCAGCAGCAGTCGAGAGAAGTGTAGGAGAGACGGTGGAGGAGAATCGGCAGGAGTGCAGGAGAAACGGAGGAAAGAAGAGACAGAAGGAAGGAGGAAAAGGAAAGGTGACGGAGGAAGATGGAATGAAGGAGGTGGTGAAGAGGAGTGGAGGAAAGATGGAGCCAGCTAGAGGGAGAACGGATGATGGAGAGGATGGACGGAGGACGGGGAAAATTAAGGCAGGCACTGAGGTGGAGAGATAAGGAGTGAAGGAAGAAAAAAAAAGAGGAAACGGAGTACGAGATGGAGGATAAGGGGGCAGGTCTGAGGAGGAAATGGAGGACAGAAGGAAGGAGAGAGGAAAGGAGGGGTGAGCTCGAGGAGGGAGCAGAGAAATGGGAGGGAGGAGGAGGAGGAGGAGGAGGAAGAAGGAAGGAATGACGGAAGTGGAGAGACGGGAAAGGAGGAGAAGGAAGGAGGAAGAAGGACCAAGAAGGAAGTGGAGAGACGGGAAAGGAGGAGAAGGAAGGAGGATAGAGGATATGAGGTCCCCCATAAATTGTGGCCTTGGGTTCAAAGTTCCAGTCAAAAGCGATTTACCAATCTAACAAAAAAAAGTCACCAAGAGAGGCAGTAAGGATCCTATTGGAGTAGGCCAAAAATGATCTAAAGAAAAGCCACCATGAGACACCAATGGCTTATATTCATTCACTATTCCTTTGTGAGGAAATTTTAAGCATTTGTGCATCACTACAGCAACCGCATTCATAAGAACTAGCCATGGGATGCCTAGTTTTACTCTAAATAGATTGAGTTCAAGGATGACAACAAATGTGGTTGCTACTAACTTGGGTTTTACTCAAGGACTATCAAAGTAATAGCACCCATAGAAGGCAAAGAGAGGCAATCATGTGTACAAATGGTCATAGAAGAGTTGTCATATTTTTCTCTATGAAAGTCATTAATTAACAATACTTCTTTTGTTATAATATTAACCTTGCTTGCAAGACCAACAAGAACCCCATTTATGGTGTTTTGGTTGAATCGAGTAAGAATATACAAAGGTTCATATTGTCCATTGTAAGGCAAATCATTAAAAGTAAATGAAATGTCATGAATGTTGATATCCCAAGCTCTAAGCAATGTAGGGCCCACATCAACCATGTTTATGTATGGTATAGAAGTTGAAGAAGTTTCAACTGTTATGAAATTTGTAGAATGAGATGGGAATGGATTGGTGTAGATTTGTAATTGTTGATTTGGTTTGGAAACAAATTTATTTGCATTTTGTTTCTTTTCACTTACATAGATGGTACCCTTATTGATGTGGTTTTAAACAGTGTTTTGAAGATGCATACATCTTTGGTATCATGCCCTGGAACACGATGATATTGACAAAAAAAATTGTCATACCAAACCAAATAAGGCTTATCTAAAGGAAGAGGCCTTATCTCAAGATGAGTGATCAAGTTATCTTTTAAGAGCTTCTACATAATGCTATATAAGGAATCAAACAACTTAGAAAATGTTGTCTCTGAGGTTTTGTTGCCAAAACCTCAAAATTCTTAGAGATAGTGATTATGCTAGCTTGTTGATTAAAAGGTTTGTTTTTCTTATAATTTCCAGAAGAAGATACACCACCCTGATTATTAGAGTGAGTTGATGAGGAAGAGACCCCATCCTAACTCATAATTTGTTGATAATCACGAAAGACAATGCAAAGGTGAGCAAAAGAGTTATATTTCATGAATAAAATTTTCTCTTAAGTGTTGGCTGCAAGTTTTCGATGAACACTCTTTATATATTGAAATCAGGGAGTGCATAGGGACTCTGAGAAAACAAGGATTGATAACAAAAGATAAAATTAGTTACTTTTTGTGAGGTCCTTGCTTACAATGGACGAGGTCGATGAAAGTGACCTGCGAACCAGTTTTTGCTTGAAAATGTTGAAGGAATCGATTAATTAACTAATCAAATGAATAGATGGAGTTGTCAAAAAGTGAGCAAAACTAGTTCAATGTGGTAACTTTAATGACCATGGGAATAATTTTGTTAGCAATGCATCTTGAAAAAGAAAGTCACTGCATAGTGCAATGAACCCAGAGACATGAAATTGAGGATCCCCTTTTCCACTATACTTTTAGAATCTACGTGCTTCAAAGCCTTGTGGCAAAGGTGTGTTAAGAATGTGGAGGGCTAATGGGCTACGCCAATAGTATGGTTGCACTGAAGTCTGTGAAGAAGTATTAGTTAGGCTAGCAAGTTGGTTTTGCATTTGGACCATGTTCTGCAAAAGCATATCAAGCACAGGGTTCATTGGATTTGCGAAGGCATGGATAGTGGAAGTGTGAATGGTAGAAGTTGTTGTGGATGTTGTGATAAAAGTATATTGAAATGTGTAAAGTAGTTGAGAGTCGAACAAACACTAAGAATCACTAGGAATACTACTAAAGAAACCAAAGGAAAATTCAGAGGAGCATTCAGTAGAAAAACCACTAGAAGGCACAATTGTTGTAACGGGTGATGTACACACCATATGAATAGTAGCCCCTAGCATCAACCTATATAATTGCATGTCAATGATATTAGACTATGTGTCTCTCGTGTTTCCTAAGATGGATGCATAAGAAAGGACGTGGCTTTGAACAATGTGCACCAATGTCCAAAGAAACTTGAGGCCTTTGTGATCAGCAATTAACATATTGCAAAGATTATCAAAAACAAGCACACCTTGAGTGTAAGAATCATTTGATAAAGCCATTTGAAAGTATCTTAAATTCTCCTCTAGATTTTGAATTTTCTCAAAGGGAACACTAAGAGCAACATCATGATCAATAGTAGGAGGATGGTGAAGAAGGATGTGAATCTAAAAATGGTGGAGAATAATTATGTGGTGAGCCCATTGAATATTGTTCTGCTGTAAAATTTGGTCCAATTCTGAAAGGACAAGTAAGAGGCTTTGAGTGTAAGTGTCTAAAGCTTCCTCTGAATATATCATTGGAAGAGATAAATTGAGTTGTAAAAATTATGAGAGTGTTACAACACTCAATGTATCTAACTTCAGATGATAAGAAAAGGAGTTTGTATGTAAAATGTAGATGTTTATATATATATATATATATCTTTGATAAATAAAAAAAAAAAAAAAACTTAATAGAATGTTGGGCTCACCAAATGTAATGGAGTAAATTTTATCCTTGTAACAAAAAAGTATTTTCCATGAGAACCAAATCTACTATTAGATTCAAATAAATTATGTTCTCCTAACATTTTGATTTATCCTTTTTTATATAAAAATTATATAATTGGAAATGAAAATAATTAATACAATTTCAATAAAATCTCCAATTATAAGTTAATACTAAAAATATTTACTTTTGTACAAAAAATCACAACTTAATGACAATAGAAACAAAATGTACAAATTGTAAAGGTGATTTTGTAGCTTGTATGAAGTCTCAGCCTCAAACGCTAGTGCTACATGTGGACGCCCTCACAATGTGTTCTCGTCCCATATGACTTCAATAAATAAAGTCCTAGAATACGACAAACTTTGATTACAATAATTTTTTTTGATAACCCTGCACACAAGGAAGAATGAACAAAAATGGTGGGTGGCTTTTTTGGGGGCTTACCTCAGTCAAACTCTCATTTATGGTCTTTCAACCTCCACAAACAGCCAGATAGGATTTTGATCAAAGAAAATGATAATGATAAAGAATACTCAATTTATTTAAGAAAATGCAATGTCATATAAAAGAGAATAAATTAACTATAGCATGATGATATCAATGACATTCAAAATGTTAGCTTTAAAGATCACCTACAATGAGAAAGAGAATCAATTTGGAAGAAGATCCACCTAGAAGCTACCACAAACTCCCAAAAGGATTCCCAAACTACCACTGAATTGCCTTTCATAGTCCCACCATGAAAAAGATAACATACAAGAGCAAGAAATAGAAGGATGTTGTATTTTCTAACTTTTTTTAGAACTTCGAGAGTTGTAAAGTCAAAGTAAAAATTTATATGCATGAATCAATGAATCTTCTCCTCCTCGCCAAAGAGAAGTCCTTTTTTTTTAAAGAGAAAGTCTTGAGTGCATTTGTCAACCGCAACTACCAACAAAGAGCATTACACTGCCAAATTCCTAGGAAAGTAACGCTCCAACGATCATTTGAATACCAAACTTTTGTGCGACACCAACACATCACACAAACATTTGTGCGTAGCACTTACGTCCAAAAAAATCAAACCCAAAGAACTAAAAACGAACTAATTTGTTAGTAAATGAATGTTTTGATATGATGTTATAATTTAAAAAAAATCATACTAAAGAGATATCATGTAACGTGAAATTGCAAGGGTGTGCAATTTCCAACACTACACTATTGTACAAAAGGAAAAAACATTTTGTAATGACTTTTTAGTTGTAAAAATAGTGGTAAGAACAATTACATCGTATTTTGAATGCTTTGAATTCAAAACTATAAGTATACAATGTATACAACATGAAGTTCAAAACGTTGTTTCTAACATTTCTTCTTGTTTATACAATTATCATTTATAAATCTGTTTTTTTCATGAGTTGTATTTCTCACGTTTTTCCTACTTCTCAAGAGTTCTTACGATTAAAGATCAAATTTTCTTTATATTCGGGTATACTCAACCAAACTATAGCTTTATTTAGTTCAAGTATTCATTCTCCCTTTATATTTCTATAGTTTAAACTTTCAAGATTTCCATCACTTGCTTGCGTGTTTTTGGTAAAGCATTCTGTAAATATTTGTTTCTAGTTTAATAAGGGAACCTCTCCTCATAATAAATCTTGAAAGTTTAATAAGGGAACCTCTCCTCATAATAAAAGAGGGGCATTGTCCTCTTATACTGTTGTAAATCTATTTTGTCCAATGACAAAATAATATACCAACGTTGAGGAAGTTGAATTATCGACAATTTTAGGAAATCACACTTACCACCATCAAATTCCCTCTCTTGTTCGCTTTCATTGAAAATATATCTACCTATAAGTATATGTATGTTACAAGCTTAAGCACGTTATAACTACTGAATACAATACAACTACAATCTGGACAGTAGCAGCAATAATTAACCCACTCGTTCGTCATCAAACTAAAAAAATATCAAATACAAATGCCATGGAGAGACCTCAACCATAACCAGTGTCCACACAAATTAACGTAAGAGTCGTAACGCACTATTCAACATCAATTTCTCTTCACAAGGGGAGTCCTATCTCCCAATGATATGTCGCCTATCTATACTCTAGTCCACCTTGAATTTTGCAAGCCAAAAAATCACTAGGTTGGGTCTTAATCCATCAATTGAGTGTCTCCAAAGCCAAGGCATTTATGCTCTCTCCTAAATGATAAAGGATTCCTAAATTGGAACAAAAGTCCTCTTCACAGTAGGAGGCGCACCATCTACAACCAAATTGTCAAACCTTACCGCTTTTTTCAACTCCAAAACTCATCTTATTATTAACATATTCAATTATCACCTTTTTCCCATGACATCAAAAGTGCTTGCATCAAACTTCATTTTCATACATAGGTCCAATTCTATCATCAGCTCTTGCAAGCTTCTGATCTTTCCTCAGGAGAGATACACAATTGCAGACAACTTAAGCTAAAGATACTTTACAAAAAATTGGTAAATTGTAAAAGAAATGGCATCTTGTTTTGCTGAAATTTAAGCAACTCTTGATAGCCAAATGGCAAATAATTGTGATGAAAATGTCTAATACACTCCTTAAACTCATCCCTGGTAAAACCATTCCCTAAACACTCAAAAATTATCACTGTACAGTGACAAAACTCTTGTCATGCTGCTATGCCAGTTTCATCTATGATGGTATAGATCGGGTCTAGATATATTATTTTACAATAATTAGATACAATGAACATACACACAAAATATTAGAAATACAACACCAATGTAAAACAGATTTTAGAAAAGGCATTTTCATTGCTTGCAGTTAATTAAGTGTATTGAACCAACTAGTTGATGCTATCTTACATGCTATGCCACATGACACATAAGGAATTGAACTCCATTTATATAGCATGCGAGAATCACAACCCAAACTGCTCTGTTGATATACCCAGAATCATAAAGACACAACTTCAAACGTATAAAGCCCAACATGAAACTTCCAAATAGAAATCAAAAAACGCTCATCTCAAAGCACTGGACCCATCATTTGATGATCCTTACCATCAACACTCAACAGTTTGCATCTCAGTTGTAAAGTCCAGAGTGAAATGTTGTATCCAATGTTATAGATGAGATAACTACATTTGAAAATGATTCAAGAAGCACATTCAATGTTAATTAATGCTGCGATGTCAAAAGTAAAAATGTCACAAATTCTACTGTCAACAATACATCAATCAATCGGAAGCTTTTACATGAAATCAAATATTGCATACATTAAATGCACAAAATATGGCATTATGCTGAAAGAACTGGGAATAAAAACAAACGTATAAATAACCCTTTCATATTCCAAACTTGAATAAAGCTGGATGCGTGAATGTACACCTGAACCCAGCTCTACCCAACCTGGAGACAAAAAATTGCTTAACTATCAAACCCAAACCGGCAACATAGTTTAGAATAAGTATTGCAGAGAAAAATGCTTACTCAAACCAAATTTATAGCTAACAAATGTAGTCATACAGCATCACAACTGTTTAATGAGTTAACAGTCTACACTTGACAAAACATCAAAAATATATTAGAAATGACTGATCAACAGAACTACAATAAACTTTTTTTTTAATTAACAAGCTCCAGCAGCTCAAGACATATTTAGGTGTATGTAGCAAAGTAAACTCAAGCTTTAAGCTAAAGTGCATGACCAAGAGTTAACTTGATCACAGGAACCACATGTTCCACAGAAATTGCAACAATATTTAGTTTATTGGCCGGACTCAGCTCATGAGATCATGCTTACCAACTGTGGGGTTGTCAAACGTATTGGCCACCTTCTTTGCATCCCATAATTTTTACCAGAAGGCTTATGCTGTTAGAATAAGTCTGAATCACATTATGCTGTTTATCTGAACTGCATAAGCTGATAGAATCCTCAGGCTGCTGATTCCACCATACTTTTCACAGAACAGATAAGGCAGCAGATAAATTTTGTTACCTATTAAATTTATTAAACCATTGTATTAAGAGCACAAAGTACTTAACTAAATTAATAGCTGCAAGTCTCCCATAAAACAAGATAACAAACAAATATAATTAACATAATACCCATCAATATCACCATGATATTACCATTTCATCTCTCATTAGCATGCATCAGAATACATTTATTCCCTAGTATACCACTATAGAATTCATTTGTCTGATGGATTTGAATCAATCACAATGGCGTTATGCTAGCCTCTAATGTACGTTCCAGCAGCTACTTCATCAATTCATTGTCACCTTAGCAGCAATTTCCTCAATTGATTATTGCCTTATATTTATTCCTTGGTATTCCCCCCTATAAAATTGATTTTCTAGATGGACTCAACTCCATCCCTTTCACGATTATCCCCATATGGGTCCTTTAAGATATCCTTCCAGCAGCTGCTTCCTCTAATCATCATCCCCTTCAATGTCTCTTTCCAATGGTCTCAGGTAGCTAATTTCTTGTAACTAGCTGACCTACATTTCTGCCATATTCACATATCTTCTATGTTATGATGTCATGCCCTACTTGTGCAGTTTCTCAAACACCTTTCCTGATCTCTAACTTTGAGCGACCACTATGCAGCATCCCAATCCACCATGGCAACTTAATTTAACATTACATCACAACCATAATGATATACTGGGGACAGTCCCAAACTGTCTTCCTTGCATCCTTGGGAAATCACAGTCTGTCCATGGGACTTTTGGAACTTTATTTGCTGCTTCCTTTGGAATCCTTCAAATTAGTTTGGATTTGGTATATCTTCTGTACAATGATGTCATGCCCCACTTGTGCCGTTTCTCAAACACCTTTCATGATCTCTAACTTTGAGCAACCACTATGCAGCATCCCAATCCGCCATGGCAACTTAATTTAGCATTACATCACAACCATAATGATAGACTGGGGACAGTGACAAACTGTATTCCTTGCATCCTTGGGAAATCACATATTCTGTCCATGGGACTTGTGGAACTTTATTTGCTTCTTCCTTTGGAATCCTTCAAATTAGTTTGGATTTGGTATATCTTCTTCAACACAAGCTGAAAGAAAAAAAAATCATCTGCAATCAGATCCAGTAACTAAGAGACTGCTCACAGGCTGCAAGTGCTAGCTACAGGGCTAGCACCATCCTGCACTGATACATGTGAAAGTGAACTATATCAAAATAAGTGGATAAGTCACTTAATAGTTAATACAATTAATAATGCAAGAGTCACATAAAACAAAATAGAGAAACTAGACATGAATGTGAGACCCAATATAATCAATCACACATAATAAACTAGTTGATCAGCTCCACAGAAATCACACATAATTGTTAGAACTTGGAAGCAATATAATTATTACCAAATAAATTTGATTTGCTAAACATTATTTTGACCTAATGCTGCAAAAGAAGAATATAATTATAAACGATGATATTATATTTTAAATATACATTTCAATTTAATAACTCTATTTTCGATTTATCATCTAGATATAAATTAGCAGAATTCTAAATCCTTTGAGATGAACTTGAATATTGGCTATTTAACAGTCACTTTAGTTTCATTTCTTATGACATAATCAACTAGTTTTATGTGCATTTTAGTCACCAAAAAATAAAATCCTTTCTTGCTCAATTTTTGTTATTGACTGCTATGAATAAAACCATATCTATTGCTTCTTATTTTTAACTTTAATCGTTTCATATTTTTTTGTTGAAATTTATTTTAGCAGTCCTGACTAGAAATAGCAACTTCTTGTATGTTTTCATCCTGTTGACCGACTTTGGTCATTCATAAATACTGCTGGAGTATCTTTCTTAATCATTGCCTGATCTATTTTACCTGTTTCTGAATGTCTTTGCTTGAATCCTCCGTCCAATACTTCTTAGGTGAGTGCCTCGTACCATATACTTTCCGTGCATACCTGTGTTGTTTACTGGAGCCTCCCTCTCTTGAAGGTATTTCTTGTTAACCCAAGTTCATTCCATCCTCAACTCCCTTGGCACAAATTCGTTGTTTTAGTATCTCAGTTTTCAGCACAAATAATTCTGACACAACGGGAAGAACTAAGATTGGGAGTCCCATTACAAGCTTGAAAGACTAATAATCAGATACAAGAGATACAAAAGATAGATCAACTGCAAGATTGCAAGAAAGTATGTAAACGTCTTAATTTATGGGAAGGTTGAAGATTATACATATCAAAATTCTCAATATTTTAGGAATACAATATAGCTTAGGAATAAGAGATCACAAACTATCTGAAAAAGTGAAATGATATGAATGAATCTCTACCAACATGCTGGCAATTATAAAAATATTTAATACAGACAAAATCCTATCACAAGAAACTAAATAGTAATTATAGTTACAAAAAATGTCAAAGAGAAAAGCTCAGTAACAATTAAATGTTGCTTTTGGGTACTCCTTGACCCTTAACTCTCCAAGTTCTGATTCTATTTGGAGAAATATATGGAACCATAACTAATTCCCAAAATCAACTTTTTCTGGTGGGTTGCTGTCCACGACAAGGTCCTCACCCAAGACAACCTTGTTAAAAGAGATTTTCAATTGCCCAATAAGTGCCATATCAACCATATGATTCTCCACTGCAACTACTCCAGGGTCATATCGGAAGCTGTTTTTGCTAAATTTGAAATTCACTGGGTAATGCCTGCTGATCTTAGCCCATTTGTCAACTATTGGAATCACAATTCACCCTCGGCATCCCATTCTTCAGGATATCTAGAGGTGAAGCTTCTCCCCATGTGGCCTGCGGTTTATGGAAAGAAAGAAACAATAGGATTTTTAGGGATACTAAAAGGACCAAAGTGGAAGTTCTTTCTATTTGTAACTCTATCAAAGAAAATGTGAATGTGACTAGAGTCATAAAACCTAAGATTCCTCCTTCCATTCAAGAACACAGAATTTGTAAACAATGGAGTGTCATCAAAGACTTGTTTAATTTTGACCTCAACAAGATTTGGATCAGAAAACACACAAGATAGAAACTCCCCCGTCGGTTGGGCTATACTTAATTTTGATCGGTCTTCAAAAGGGAACGCAGGCCTGTTAATGTTAGAGCAGCCGCGGTAGTTCCTTCCAGCTCAACATGTGAGAATATAAGTTGAATGATAGCCGTTGGCTATTCAACTTATACTTATTGTTTTGTATTATTCATTATAGCCGACATGTGAGAATATGAATTCATATTGGTCATTTATTAAGAGACATTTTAATAAGTTATTGAGGCCGACCTAATTTATGAATACATACTTGGCCGACTTCCTTTGTATTATGAAAATAACATTTTTTATTGGGCCGACATAAAAGCATTTTTATGCTTCTCTTTAGAAGACATTTAGTTGAGGCCGACTTGAAGGTTTCTTTTGAGGAATGCGTCTTGTATTTATTCACCTCCATCCTTCCTTGTATGTCAGCTTGATAAGAGTTCGACATTCATGTCTGTCAAGAGCGAACATAGCAGAAAGAAGCCCGACCTTGTCAAGGGCAAATATAACAGAGAAGTCAAGGGCGAACAAGGGCGAATATAACAGAGAAGTCAAGGGCGAACAAGGGCGAACATAACAGAGAAGTCAAGTGCGAACATAACAATGCATATATATTACATCAAGGTGCAATCAGATTACAGAGGTGTAAATCTGTGTTTGGATTCGTGCTAGATTTGCATCCTCCAGATCTGTGTTAGCAGCGATCTATTCATATGAATCTGTGTCAAGGTGCAGACTGTGTTAAAGATAAAGATAGTGCGAACTCATTCAAGAGCAGATTGCGAATCTCTCTAAGTGCAGATTTCAAGGAAGAGCAGATCTTCATCTGTTATTGCATCTAGAGTAGATGCTGGTTATTGGCCTTGTGTTCGGCCTCATTGTAAAGTGAATTATTGCTTCTATTGCATCAATATAAGAGAGATCTTTGTTGCTGGGTTTTTCTCCCTCAAGAGGAGGGTTTTCCCAGGGTATATGCTGTGTTATGATTGTCTGTTTTTGAATTATTTTCTGTACATTAATCTGATCACCTAAACTCAACATGGTATCAGAGCGGGTTTGAGGATCGTGATCAGATTAGTTGCATGTCTTGTTCACCAGAGATGGAAACCACTTGCAATCTGCTCCAGAGCTGTGGGAAGAAGCTATCCGGTCTTCAGGAACAGCATATCTTTTCTTCCTATAGCATATATATTATTGCCACAGTCATGCCTATGTGAACTAGCGATACTATATGTTTTTCTGGGTGCTTATTAGATATCTGGGTATCATACTCTTCAGAAGCAAGTATCATTGAAATAGGATAGACTTTGGAGAGTGCATGTACGTGACTCAAAGGAATCAGGGATACAAAGCTTGGCGTGCCATTTGCCTCTCTGACATTTCTGCTGCTGCATGAGTGCTATTTTCTTTTTCAGATCATATGTTTGATATCAGGCGGATGATTTGAACGAGCATCATGTCCAGCTGTTTTCTGTATTCCAGTTTCAGCACTACACTCAAGGAGATTCTGATCTCAAGAGATAAGTCTTTGTTTTTTATACTTTTTACTCAGTTTGTTGAGTTGTGCAGATTTGATAATGCTTTATCATGTGTGTAGTAAAGATTATGTTTCTCTTGAATTGTGATCCAGTAGATGAGATCATGTGGTGTCACCTCATTGCTAACCTAGTGGATTGCAGTTGGAAACAGAGTACATTGTAAATTTGAGCAGTCATGGGCCTTGTTCAAATTTAACCTTGTCATGAGTCTGTGTTCGAGTCATGAAGGCTGTGGATTGATCTGAGCATAAGATCAGCATGCTGTGTTCAATAATTGCTTTCATCAGAATGTTAAAGAAGATAAGTATTATGTGTTTTGTTGAAATCACATTTCTATTTTTATCATGGGCCTGTGTTCAAACCGTAAAAGTTGCATGTTGATCTGTGCTTTAAATCAGCGTATCTCACAGTATAATCAGTATTCTTCATTTGTTATATCTTGGACATTGTGTGTTTAGTATAAGGAGATTGTTACTTCTCTCAAGTTGTGATCTCTAGGTCAAAGATCCTTTGAATACTTCAAATTATCTATTGTAAGTTGATCTAGACTAATCGTGTAAATCCTTGATGTATGTCTTCAAGATAAAAATCAGCAAAAGAGAAGAGATTGGTATCCTTATGTTGTGATAGGTTGATCACATCGATACCCTTCTCCAATGCATGTGTTGTGATAGAATCCTGAACTCTTGGGAGAGTTGATTCTACATGCCAACCGTTTAATGCATTCAAGAAATCTGCAGCTGTGCAGATTATTCTTTTATTATGCAGAGTTAGGCACTCTCGAGAGGAGCAAACAAATGAATGAACGAAAGAGCTATATCAAATCTTATAGAGATAAGTTCCTTTAACCCTCTAGTTTGATCTTTTGATATACTTCTCCTTCAGGTTGATTTATTCATGTTCTAACATTGTGCATAAATTCTTATGTATTCATGTTATAACCTGTGATTGTAAACTTTGTATGATTCCAGTCTTGTTATTTCTTTGGGTAATTACAAACTGTTAAGTAATCTCTCTCTAAAATGCTTGCAGGAGCAAGAAGGTGATGAGAAATTGCTTAATGATGAAAAGTTTGAGGCATCTTGTGAGAAAGCCATGCCAACCAAAGAAATAATCAAGCAGCCTTGGGACTGAGCTGATGGCCAGAGGGAGCTCACTTCCAGAAGTCTTCTTTGCAATCTTTGGAGCAAGGATCAAGAGGGAGTCTTGTAACTCACTGAGAAGAAGTGAAGATTGTTGTGCTAAACCCTTAGAGGATCCCTTCAGTTGCTGAGATCAGATTTGCTCAAGATTGCCTTCTGGGTTTGCCATTGGTAGCTCCGCAAACCTATTCAGAATAGTGAGATCTGAGATGAGGTCAATGAGGACTATTCTGAACTCTCTTCAGTACCAAGGTGTGCACTGGAAAACATTTATCTAAGTCAAAGTGTTGCAGTCAATCCTGGACGAAGAGGTCAGAAGGTTGATGCAAGTGCCTGAAGATTTAGAGGGAGCCTGCTGAGCCTGAAGAAGATGGTAATCTTGCTGCAGCTAGTTCAGATTTGGTGGATCCTACATTGTACAGACAGCTGATTGGATCCTTGATGTATCTAGTTAACACTAGACCCGATATTTTATGCAGGAGTGCACTTAGCGTTTATGTGTGATCCGAGAGATACATCTTGTTGCAGCTAAACATATCCTGAGATACTTGCGTGGCACAGTTGGATATGGGTTGAAGTATACTTCAGATGCAGACTTGGAGTTACTTGGTTTCACTGATTCTGATTGGCAGGTTGTGTTACAGATCGGAAGAGCACCTCTGGCTGTTGCTTCAGTTTGGGTTCTGCTATGATTTCCTGGTAGCAGGAAGTAGTCTTCTGTAGCATTGAGTACAGCAGAGGCTGAGTATATTGCAGCTTGCATGGCAACTCGAGAAGCAGTGTGGCTTCGTAAGCTCCTTGAGGATTGTTTGGACAATCAATGGAGCCCACTATTATTCATTGTGATAATAAGAGTTGTGTGAAGCCTCTGTCAATCCTGTGTTTCATGACAAAACCAAGCATGTTGAGATCAAGTACCACTATATCAGAGATATGGTACTGCGAAAGGCTGTACAGTTGAGGTACATTAGCACTGATGAGCAGACGGCGATATTCTCACCAAGCCTCTCGCCAGGGTAAAGTTCGTGTACTTTCGAGACAAGCTTGGTATGATGGAGAATCCAGCCTTGACTGAGTATGAGTCTCAGTATCAGTGAGCCTTGCTTAATGAGTTCTTCTCTGTGAGAGAAGTTCGAGGTGAAATCCCTTGTTAATGCACTTTCTTCTGTGACGGAAGAATTTGAGGTGAAAGCCCTTGTTTCCACCCTCTGAGAGAGTCATGGTGGATGTCATGTGTGCGACTCCATGACATATCTTGTACTTGTGTTTCACCCTCTGAGAGAGTCATGGTGAAAGTCACTTGAGGTGACAACATCACGCAAGTGATGAACACTTGTACTTACTATTGCATCTTCTTCTGTGACGGAAGAATTTGAGGTGAAAGCCCTCGTTTCCACCCTCTGAGCTGAGTCATGGTGGATGTCATGTGTGTGACTCCATGACAACATCACGTGAGAGAGTCCGTGATGATCTCTCTGTACTCGTGTTTCACCCTCTGGGAGAGCCATGGTGAAAGTCACTTTGAGGTGACACCATCACGCAAGTGATGAACACTAGCACTTAACCATGTGATGGTTGATATCACATTGAGGTGATATATCTCTCTTTATATCTGATTGCAGGCAATGGTGGCAGATGAACCTCATATGGAGATAATATGTTCTATGCAGCTGGAAGTTCTCTCCCTAGCTGAGAGGGAGTGTTAATGTTAGAGCAGCCGCGGTAGTTCCTTCCAACTCAACATGTGAGAATATAAGTTGAATGATAGCCGTTGGCTATTCAACTTATACTTATTGTTTTGTATTATTCATTATAGCCGACATGTGAGAATATGAATTCATATTGGTCATTTATTAAGAGACATTTTAATAAGTTATTGAGGCCGACCTAATTTATGAATACATACTTGGCCGACTTCCTTTGTATTATGAAAATAACATTTTTTATTGGGCCGACATAAAAGCATTTTTATGCTTCTCTTTAGAAGGCATTTAGTTGAGGCCGACTTGAAGGTTTCTTTTGAGGAATGCGTCTTGTATTTATTCACCTCCATCCTTCCTTGTATGTCAGCTTGATAAGAGTTCGACATTCATGTCTGTCAAGAGCGAACATAGCAGAAAGAAGCCCGACCTTGTCAAGGGCAAATATAACAGAGAAGTCAAGGGCGAACAAGGGCGAATATAACAGAGAAGTCAAGGGCGAACAAGGGCGAACATAACAGAGAAGTCAAGTGCGAACATAACAATGCATATATATTACATCAAGGTGCAATCAGATTACAGAGGTGTAAATCTGTGTTTGGATTCGTGCTAGATTTGCATCCTCCAGATCTGTGTTAGCAGCGATCTATTCATATGAATCTGTGTCAAGGTGCAGACTGTGTTAAAGATAAAGATAGTGCGAACTCATTCAAGAGCAGATTGCGAATCTCTCTAAGTGCAGATTTCAAGGAAGAGCAGATCTTCATCTGTTATTGCATCTAGAGTAGATGCTGGTTATTGGCCTTGTGTTCGGCCTCATTGTAAAGTGAATTATTGCTTCTATTGCATCAATATAAGAGAGATCTTTGTTGCTGGGTTTTTCTCCCTCAAGAGGAGGGTTTTCCCAGGGTATATGCTGTGTTATGATTGTCTGTTTTTGAATTATTTTCTGTACATTAATCTGATCACCTAAACTCAACAAGGCCTAGTTGGTGTGGGTGAAATCTTGACAAATGAATAAGGTAATATGATTGAAAGCTATGCAAGCTGCCTGAGTACTAGAAACAACAATGAAGCTGAGACCATTGCTACCTGGTGGGGGATAAAAAATAGCCAGAGGCATCCAGAATTTTCAGGTTGAAGGGGATTCACAAATTGTTATCAACCTTATAAAAGGTGATGTTACTCTAGCTTGGAAAATAAGGGACTACATAATGGAAACCTGCATTCTATTGAAACATTTCAAACTTTATACCATCGACCATATCTACCAGGAAGACAACAAGGTCGCAGACAGCTTATCCAATGATGGTGTTATCACGAACAATTGGAGTTGTTGGACGAGTATCCCTCAACTCCCTTGGTCTATTGCTTCCCTAATCAACAATGACAGGGCTTGCCACATTGGACTACCCACTCTGGGGCCAAGTATGGTTGATGATTAATTTGAACGTTATGATATGTCTCAAAATAATGATTGCTAATTACAGTCTCCATAAGATTCATATTTTTTTGGAACTGAGCTATAAGGGAAGCTAGAAGAGCGCACAGGGAACCCAGATTGGGAGGACAAGCTGTTGTCTCTCAACAAAGATTGGAAAAACATGAAAACCCATCTCAGGTTTCATTAGGTTCTTAGCTATCGTTTCCTTTGTTGTTCCTTGTGCTATTTATGTGCTGCTCCTTGCAGCAGGATACTGTGTTAATTGGATGTTAGTTGTTTTGTTTTGTCATTCTTCAACTCTTTGATTTTCTTAGGGACTGGGACCCTTGTTTCCCTGTTTGGTTATCAAAAACAATTAAATGTAAATAGAAATAAATGCCTCCTACCAGAAAAATTGAGGAAAAAAATTGACTAACATGTTTACTGGGGAAAAGTTAAGAATTACAATCATTTTTTACAATTTGGAAAATGGAAGCAGAGTTGTTATTGTTTTAGTGGTGTAACATTGGCTAGCAATGGTAAACAATATGTAAATATAATTGCATCAAACTATCCAAGTGGCAAAACTGGTAATTTTGTTAGAAACTAGGCCATTCAAATAAATAATTAAATTCCATATACTGAAGCTTGGAAAAAATAAAGTATTTTGTCTTACACTTTTATGCACTGCCTAAATTGTCTATGGCATTAGTTATGCAAAAGAATTACACGAGTCCAAACTTGGCTGGCTTATTCCAGAACATGATATTGTGTACAATATATTTATTTGAAGCTGCGTGTCTTACATTACTTCAAGTCTTCAACAATATAATAGAATACATGATCTACTTCCGTTTGTCATTTGCATGATTGCCTGTTAAAATAATAAATTCTCTTTTCATACACTTGTAAGATATCACTTAATATATAGATAATCTAGACAAGTGGAAGAAAGAGCTTTAGAAAGTGTTCACATACTACCTCAGAAACTTCCCAGGGTAATGCTTATTCTACCTGCAACATCTCACATCGATTCATCTTGCACACAACTCACTGGAATCCGTATCTGTATCATTTTCCATAGGTAAATGGATGCAAATCCTCAGAAGTAATTATTTTGATCCCATGACCAAATGTCAAAAAATGGAACTAATTAAATTCCTGAATTATTTGATCAAATGAACAGTTGTTATCAAGCTCCAAAGGCCACAATTTGCATGCACAAGCCAAAGCTTGAAGGAGGGAAAATAAAAATCTGATTCATATAACCTGCAAAGAACAGTCTGTAATCAGCAACATACCTGAAATGAAGTACAATGCATAATTTGAACTTTAAAGTACATCAAAACTGATATCAAAATGAGGAGTTTGTTTTTTGAAAGATAAATAAGAGAAAAACATTTTCTATGAAATGGGAAGGGTGAAAAATAACAATTTCTCTCTTGAAAAAATGTATTTTTGTACTGAACAGCCATATAAACAAGTGTTACAGAACGTATCATACAGAAATGCCAATAGAATACAAGTGTAACCTAATAAGAAAGATCAATAGAGGAGCTTACATACCACACTTGTATGAAGACAAACAGTTTTGCAATGACGAAGATAGAATCAGCAAGAATTAATATTTTCAGAACAAAATGCTGGGATAGTTTCTGCCACCACATTTTAACTGAAACAAAGACACCAAATACTTAGTATAGTAACAAAAATAAGGCATGCATCAGAACTAAGAATTTGCATACATGCTCAAAGACTCGGGATGATGAATACCTTAAGATCCAATATCCCAGAGATAAATGGGGAGCCTTTTTGCATATTCAAATATAGTAAATGCACTAGGAAAAGCACTTCTGATTGTTTGGGAACATTAAAAAAATGTATATCTTTTTCAAATGTCATTGTGCATCATTGTACACACACAATGTAAGCATATATGAATAAAAATGCCCTGAACAGCTTAGTGCAATTGCAAGCATATCCATATTTTATAACTGAAATATTATCTAATTTCAGTCATGGAAAGAACTAATTTTAGTTTTGCATCATGTAATATATGTATAACTATAATCACATCCAACTTACAGTGTAATGGTTTATTACTACCCTGCATGAACAGAAGATGAGCAGATGTACAACATGCTACAACTCAAATTAACACAGAAGTAAATGGAAAACAAGCAGAGAACCAAATTAATGGATGAATCAAATTTCATTTTCGAGGTCATATGAACAGAAAATCACATTGGAAAGGAAACTTGTAATTTTATACCCGCCAGGTAAAACTTTTCACCATGAGGAAAGAATGGAAAAGTAATTTGACCGTCCAGAAAATGTAGAAACCTTGACCTTGGAAATAATTACCATGAACATTTGCTTCTTTGATTTTCATAAGAATCCACACTCGCAAGTCATGGAAAGCAGAATCACTCTTTTACTTTCAACAATACATTTACAAGGGATCAATTCAACAAAAGCCTCACAAGTAGTGAGATTTCAAACCACTATTGCTGTAAGATCTTCAAACACAGTTCTGATTGTAGGCCTTTCTGATGCAGGTCGGATACATTTTAGAGCTATAGCAAGCATATCATCCATTCCTTTGGGAGGTTCCTGGTCCCCATCACCAGAAAGGAGAATGCGATCAAAGCAATCTACTGCCCGCCCTTCAGTTGCTAGTATTCTTACCCAATCTGTAAGGTCAACAACCCCTGAATTTGCAGATATGATATCCCCTGCACTTTTCCCAGTTAAAATCTCCATCAAAATTACACCAAAAGCATATACATCAGCCTTAAAAGATGGCTTGGGCTTCTTGGCAGTAGCCAACTCTGGTGCTCGATATCCAAGAGCACCCGCATTTAATATCTGTTCTGTTGTCCCAGCTGATGTCATCAGTAGATGAAGACTATAATCAGCATGCTTTCCATTAAGATCAGGACCATCTAGAAGAACATTTGTTGCTTTCAAATTACCATGTGATAAGCATACTTCATAATGTAGATAATTCAAACCACGAGCAAGGTCTACAGCAATTTTTAGTCGCTGAGTCCAGTCCAGAGGTGATGTCTTCCCGCCTGGCCTCTCTGTAAGAGAATTTTGATATTATATTTTCATTTCATCAAACTTCAAAGTATTGAATTAAACATCATTGAAAAAACGTAACATTACATTTTTATTTAAGAATAGATCATTAAACCATCAAATTTTAGCAGTGTCTACATGTTCACAATCATATCAGCATCCCTTAAGAAAACTAGAAAGCTTCACAAAACTTGCAAAAGAAACAAAAAAGAAAAACTCACTTACCAATCATGCAGCACTAAAAACACTCAAAAACTTTTAAAAGGGAATATTTGCTCACATAGGAGACACTTTCACATTTTAAGCATAAGAATTTAATTGCATTTATGTATATTGAAGTAACACATGGCATAGCTCTTCATTTACATCAAATATTTGCATAGAGCGAAAATGATTAGCTGTCACTTTAACTGGGAGAGAGGAGCCAATACTTGGTGGGGTTCCATTACTTGTGATTCTGTTCAAACAGTTTAGCCCAATTAATTAAATAAAATTAAGTCCTTCAAAGTTACTTTCAAAAGTCAATGTTACAGATAAAAAATAGTCAATTAAACAAGTCATCTCAAAAAATATTCAAACCATGTCATATCACATAGGTTAATAGTGGATGAATTAATGCAAAAGCTATGGACCAATTTTATTTTCTTTACATTTAAAATTTTCTGTTATGAATGATTTTAAAAAATGTTTTCCCAAATCACTTAACACATGAAACAAAAATCTTATCTTTGGTAAATACTAATCATCCTACTCTACAAATGCGATTGGCTACAATGGTTCCAAATAGGTGTGCCAAGTCCCATCTACATAGGGTGCCCAACCATTGCCATCCCCCCTCTAATATTCATTGATGTGATATCTCTTTCAATTGAGTACAAGACCCAAGGAAGATCTACAAAAAAGATATCAACTCATCTCATCAAACGAAAAAGAAAATAGTAAATACGCTTATCCACATATGACAAGACACAAGGAAGATCTACGGAAAACATGTCATCAACCCATCTCAATAAAGGGTTAAAAAAATAGATGTACCTACTCACATGCTTTCCTTTTGATTCATTAACAAGGGAATTTTATGGATCCCATAGCCTTTGGGACACAAACAGGGGCCCAATCCCATGGTGTTAGGGACCTGCATTATCAGGGGCCATGCAAGATTGTGTACAATGGATCCCATGGTGATTTGAACCTAGGTCACCAATGTGGCAACACTCAGCCTTTACCACTCAATCACATCCACTAAACATGCATATGCAAATACTAATCACAATGCAGAAAGCACTACAATTGAAAAGCCAGATAACGATTGAGGTGCTCTGAATCAATGGGTAATTCAATGCCAATGCACTCCTTGTCAACTATGAGGACCAGGCAATGTACCAAGAAGTAAGAGATGCAAAATAGAAGCTAAAAGGTGAATACAGAAAACACCTAGCTGGCCAAATATAAGAAATAAGTTCAATAAATCCAACTAAGTCAGCTCTTTTGAATTTAGTTCAGATTTGAGGACACTAAAATTTGTAGGAAATTCAGCAAGCCAAAGAATGAATTACTATTCCAAATTAATTTTGACAAATAGGAAAGCCAATATTATTTCTAACTTATTAGTAGTTCCATGCTTACAATGTACTCTTTTTATTTTAATATTTTAAAAAGAAAAAAAAAAAAACTGTAGGGTATGTATCATCCTAAATAGATTATAATTGTGAGACAAAGCAGGCATATGATGCATTACATGCACCAAAAGCTTCACCAATCCAAAATCATGAATTCTGGGGGCACGTCCCAAGGTTGATGTGTTAGTATCCTCCTCTTCTCCAATATGCCAATATGATGTAAAGATGTTCATGTACAAAATATTCTACATAGTGAAAATCTACCAAAATATGTCAAATCAAAAAAATGTTGGGTATGAATTATCACATATTGAAATTATTAACAAAGGGAGTCTTATAAGGCATTTGCTGCAATGCAATAAAAGCTTTACCAGTGCAAACTCAAGACTTTGGGAAGCATGTCCCTGGGTTAATGGGTCAGCATCCCCCTCCCTAGTACACACATTGTGTAGAAGTGCTTGTGCTTTGTGTGTCCCCTTGTGATTATATAATCCAAAATGGACCAAATTGTAAAAGATAATTTCATCACCATTTGTGTAATCTCTGTTCATGTAAATGCACTAAGTGGTTTGAATGACTCTTAGGTCAGAACACCTAGACTTCATGTATAGGTTTACTCCAAGAAAAGTATCGTACCAAGACAAGTTTTAAAAAATGACAAGTAATTTCCTTCATTTCCTATTGATCAAAGATCCATTAATTGTTTGTAAAAGCAAATAACTGAGAACAATTAATTTAATTTCTTTTAAATAACTTCCTATCAATTAATTTATATATTATATAACCAAGCTAGTATGAATTAAAAGTATTAAATTGATATTTATCCAGATCCAATTGTCAAAGCCTCTCTTCATTGATGCCTACTAAAATGACTTATGACGGCTACTTGAAACCAACTATTATGACTAATGACACCCCCTTGAAGCCAACTATTTGACTTATGAAAACCCAATGGAATATTGCAGTACTGAAGCTCCAAGTACTTAAAGCTCATTTCTTGTGCTATAGTAATGATGGATTCCAAAGTGATATTCAAAATATTGATACAAAAAAAATCTCTAGGTTTTTTTCTCAAAAGCTTTCTTTTCAACTCATTTGAATGTCACTGCCACCACCACTGCTGCTGAAACCACTGAAATAAGTCTTGGACTGTCAGCCATCTGCTATCTCTCATCAGTACTGTCACCATCAAAGGAAGTGTAGGGGATCAACCATTCGCTATCTTTTATCTGCCACTAGGAGGAATCCGAGAGTTTCATTTGCCAATTAACTGGATTGTCTTAGAACCATTCAATAGAGAGACTTCACTTTGTTTTCCATCCATGTTGGATCCTCAATGGACATATTATCATAAAAATGTGTTGTACCCAAACCAATTTTTTTTTGCTTCATCAAGGCATTTTGCATAAAATGGTCTTAACCTTGCTAAAATGATGTAAAATACAGTTTTTGGGCAATATCAAGCATGGAGTTTTGTTAATGTTTTGTCAGTCAAAGGCAATATCCATTGATCAGAACCTGAATCAGAGACTCAAAGCGTAGCATTTCACGGTGGAGGAGCATCTCACGACGATAATTATACTTTTTGATGGTCATTTCAGTGGCCAAAATGAGGATTTCAATGGTCAATTCTTGAAGATTTCTCAAGGAAAAGCAAAATTGCGCCCCTGTAGCCCAGGGGCGCCCTTCTATTTGAAGGCCTAGATTTTGTGGTAAATGCTCAAGCATACAGTCAATCTCTTCAAAATTAGTCTGCCTATCCGATGAGCTATCCAGCGAAGCTTTCCGAGACTCGTAACTCCGGTTATAGACATCAGAAGTTGAAGATTCCAAAGTTCCAGATTGCAGAAGCTTGTCTTTTTCCAGCTTTTGCGCCCCTGTAGCTCAAGGGCGCATTCTTTAAAGGAGGTTTAGATCTTGCTAATCTTGATGGATGATGCATTTGATCTCTTCACGACCAATCTGCCTGTCCGACAAGCTATCAAACGCAGTGATCCGAGGTTCGCAGTTCCGGCAGTCAGCGTCAAAAGATGAGCTTATGAGGAGAGTTTACATCACAAGAGCTTCTTCAGATAGTGAATTGCGCCCCTGTAGCTCAGGGGCACCCTTCAAATTGACCCTTCAAATAACAGAGTTTGCAGACGAGGTCTTCCTATCATCTGTGCTACTCTAGTTCGCCTTCGCGATGCACCAAGTTGCCTATTAATCCGACATTCTGAGAGATTGTGGCAGAGATTCTACCAGGCACGTAATTTTACGGGTGGACTGGAATATGCAAATTTCATTATATTTCTGTAGGCCAGAGGCTCCTAGCCTTTAGGCCTGTCAGATGAGGTTATTGACGTTTGAAGTCTTCACGAGACTTGAGCGTAGTTACTCCAGCTATCCAACGAGCCCAACCATCAGCCTTCAGGATTTGGCAAACACTCATACGTGTGAGGTCTTTGGCAAAATACTGAAAGACAAAAACAGCTCAGGAAATGGCTTAGTCTGGTCGTCTATTCCATCTTGTTGATGCGGTTTTTGTGACCATACCAAACAGCCGAAGAACAAAATAGTTTGGGGCTACTCCGTTCTCTCTTGATCAAAGTATTCCATGCGCTAAGATTGCGAGAAAGTTCGCATGTTCAACTCCAAGGTTCCTTAAGTGCGAATAGACCCAGTTTGGTTGATGTGTATTGCTGTGTTCGTACGAGGGGACTTACACAATTGTTCAGATTTTCACAGTTCGCAGCCAATGTAGGATTTTGAAGGGGAATTCTCACGTGTATGATTTGGCAATGTGGTTCTTTCCTAAAACTAATAAGAAGGTGCGGAAAGTAAAAGGGGAAAGGGCCTAAGAAATTTATATTCTATTCTAAATGCAAGATGAGTGGGGCTTCGTTTCAATAGACTTCAACCGGATTTCACCTAGCCTCCGTCGGACAGCCTCAGCAAAATCGGTGCAATCTTCAAGGGGATAGCGAAAGATGTTCAAGTTATGACTTAACATGCATACACCATCACAACGACGCATATAAGCATATAAACCATAACCGAAGTTAAACTCAATGTAATGTCCAGTTGACCACACAAGGCAGACTTATCATCAACAAGCCGCTAGTGGTATGGAATAAAGCGAAGCTATCTCAATAAAACACCACACACCTAAGTAAGCTACTTGCATGAATTTAATCTACTTGGTCTGAAAGGAAGAAGAAACCTTTGCTAGCATTTCATGACAAGGCAATTCCATCATCAATGAAAAGATCTATTATCATAAAATGTGTTTACACAACAATCTCCTCAAAAGTTTTCAAAGCTTTCTTTCTTCTAAATGATGCAAAAAATGCTCTACAATGCTACACTATCTAGCTCTAATGCTCTCTCAATGTCTACTCTGATTCTAGCTTGATCCTATGTAATTACAAATGGGGGGGACTCCCCTTTT